>JAOQIF010000033.1:0-191920 GCA_026260285.1 Colletotrichum sansevieriae
TTCTCCGCACTATTCGCTCATTTACTACCAAAGGTAGACACTCTCATCCTGCTGTCTAAGCTTGCTCCTACAAGCAAGAAACAGGAGCCTCCTCCGGCTTCTGGGTTCCTGCTTACCCCGCGCGGGAGCGTTGCTCACTCAGATGGTCTGATCATGTCCTGGAGCCGAGATGGCCGGACATACGGCAGCCTGCAGGACGCACTGGGTCAAAATTCAAAGTAGTATTAGGGCCACGCCACCACTGATATAGGGGGTAATACGTTTTATATAAAATAATACTTATATGCAATAGGTCTAGCTAGGATAAGTAAATCTAAGATCTAATTAGTATGCTTTAGGCTATATATAATATATAGACTACCCGATTTAAAATAAATATCTTTTTAATAAGGTATTAGAACTCTCTTTTCTTTTCCTATGCTTACTTATATAATAATAAGTTATACCTACTTTTATATATATTTATAATATCGGAGTTATTTGCTTTTATATAAATTAGTTTTATAACTAATAGTCTATTTATATTAACCTTTTTTTCTAGTATCTAATATTTTTTCTATATAGATTTCTATAATAATACGTTATATCTTATAGCCCCTCTATATATATATCTATATAGTTCTACTAGCATTCTTATAACCCCCTATAACCTTATATTATTAATAAGGTCTATATAATATCTTCTAATTATAATACTAATTCAGAAGCTATAGTTAAACCTAATAAGACTGCTCATAAGATTATTAAGACTTCTATAGAAGCTAATAACTCTATTAACTCCTAGGTTATTAAGCTTATTCCTAAGTAGATTAGTGAGGTTATAATCCTAACTAAGTATATTCCTAAGTCTCTATCCCCCTATACTAATCTTATAGAAGCTACTACCTTCTACTTAGTATATATATATACTTCTATACCTTTTTATATTATTTTTAATCTAACTTATATAAGATATTATAGAGTTTACTTCTTATACCCTTATTAATAACCTCTTAGATAAGCAGGATTTAGAGGTAAGTTTATTATATATACTCTTATAGTCTTTTATATTACTAATATAAGTATATAGCTATAGAATATAATTACTACTCGCGTTATAATTATTAATAGTTAGCATAGCTTTAAGCTGCTTAATTATAAGCGCCCTTAGAATACGAACGCCTACCTTATGCAGGTATATAGTAACGCCTATTATAATATAGATCGTTATACTACCTATAAGAATAATAATAGACCCTACCGGGACTATATTATCCTTAATAGCTATAACGCTTATACTAACTATACCTATAACTCGGGCGCTAGTAATTACTCTTTTAGTAAGTTCTATATAGTATAGTTTAATCTATATACTATTACTAATAAGTCTATAGTTATAAAGGAGGCTACTACCCCCTATAAGCAGGCTAGCACTAAGCTTATAACTACGCATAAGCTTAAGGTCTCTTATATTAAGATATGCTTCCTCGAGTATCTCTATAATATATCGCCTGAGGCTCTCTGCGGTATTAGACTCGCCTTAAGTGCTATTACTAACTATATCGAGGCTACTAGACTTAGTATATACTTATATAAATATTTATAATACTTTATAGACTTACTAATATATTATATAGAGACTAGCGAAAATATTAAGATCGAGTTAAAGTAGATAGTCCCTTATAACTTTGCTTATAGGTATTTATAGCTTTATAACTTCAATATTTCGAGTTTAGAGTTTAGTAATATAGGGAAGTATATTACTAATATATATATAAGTTTATAGGTCTTAGGCATAGTCTTAGAGTTTAGTATAGATAGTACTTTGGTTTAGTAGATAGGGCACCCCTATATAGGGCTTTATAGCCCTATATAGGGGCATTAGATAGCTCTATCTTTATATTCTTAGGTTTTTAATAAGATACCCCTATTATATACTCTTATAATACTTTAATTAACTTCGTAATACTTCGCTAAATACTATATTAATTTAGTACTTAATACTAGATAGCTAGTTACCTATATACTAGTTTAGAGCCCTTCAGCTTAGTTATTACTAATAATTCTATAATAGCTAGAAAAATAATATAATTATAACTCTTCTTTAAGAGTCCTTCTAATTTAAAATATCTCTATTAACTTTAAAATACTATCTCTAGAAATAGGAACTTTAGTATAAAGTCTATATAGTCTTCTTAGCAAGATTACTCTAATATATCCTTAAGCTATTTTTTATATACTACTTCTTAGAACTAGACCTCCTTACTTACTTATAAGTAGAGGGGTTTATAATCTTATAACGTAGTCTATTTAATATCTGAAAATACTATTAGTTATAGTATTAATAATCTCCCGAGCAGATCTAAGCAGCTTTAAGCAATATTATAATATATCTATAGTCGACTAACGAGGTTATATAACTCTTAAGGAACTTTAGCTAGTAGTTCCTTTATATATTTATATGCTAGCGTAGCTATATTACTAGCTATAATGCTTTATATAAGGCATATTATATAGTTTTTCCCGAGGAAGTTACCGCCCGACTTTAAGAGATCTAATACTAATAAAAGGGTTAGACTACGCCTAGGCTAAACTTCATTTAGTTACTTAATATATATAATAAACTACTTCTATTTAGGATTGAGATATATATTATAATTAATACCTACTTGCGATATATTATATAGTTTTATATTAGGTTTTTAGTATATATAGCACGATCTATCCTTACCTAGTACCTCTCTATATTTTAATATTAGAAAGTTATACCCTGGATTATATAGTCTAATCGTAGTATTAAGACTACTCTTATTACTAGGGCTTAGTAATATCTATTATAGGATTATATAAAGAGACTACTAAGCTAACTAGGAGAGGATATACTAATTGAATTCTATAACTATTAGATACTTAGTAAGAGTATCTATAATATTAATATTAAGAGCTAGTAGAATTAGCTCTACTAAGCATAGTCTATATTCTAGTATATAAGTTCTCTATCTCTATATATTAATATTATAACTAATCTTAATAGGCATATTTCTATTAACTCTAGATATTTAGTCTCTTCTACCCTATATTACTTATAAACTAAATTGCTCTATTATTTATCTTTCTGCCCTTAATCTATAAGGACTTTAGTAGTTTCGTTCAGCTCTAGAATAACTATATTATATAGGTATAAAAGAGCTAACTATATATAGTATCTAGGCAACCTTAGAAGTTATATTACTATTATAATCTAATAACTATAAAGGACTTTATCTAGCTAATTAATCTCAAAAAGGTCTAGGAGATACTAGCTATATTATTATAAGAAGAGCTTAATTTAGATTAATATCTACTAGAGTATATATTAAATATCTATAGAGATATTATAGCTTCTATATATAATCTCTATCCTATATTAGAATTCTACGGGTTAAAGTATCTATAGATTGAGGTATATAACTTCTTATAATAATATCTTAAGCTATATATAATTTCAAAGTATAGCCTAGAGGTTACCCTATTTAAAAAGCAGGATAGTAGAGTAGAATAAGTAAAAGTATAGCTTTAGTAGTTTAGTATTAATATTAACTAAATCCTAATAATACCTAATAATAATAGTAAGAGAGATTTAGATTAAACTAGCTTTATATTTATAGCTATAACTTAAGAATAATTTAGATATCGCTAAGATTAGGTAGATTAGTTTTAATCTCTTCTACTTCTTTAACTATAATCTCTTCTTAGCTTGCTTCTTTAGATTCCTCTAGGATAATAGGCTTTATATCCTATATATCTACCTTTAAAATTATATATTTCTAAGACCTAGATTGCTTCTTAATTTACTCCTTAGCCTTAATAGCCTTTGCTATAAGTTTCTATTCGGTTTAAGTCTAAATATATATAGATTTAGCTATATTATTCTTAGAGGTAGTTATTATAGCCTTTAGTATAGGATATTGCTTAAATTAGATCTTCTTTAAGACGTTTAGGTTAGAAATAACTAGCTTAATTTGCCTCTAGGAGACTAGTTAAAAGGTATAAATCTCCTTCTTAGGGATAATTAATAACTCCTTAAGAAATATATAAAGATTTATAATATTATATATAACGCTATAAAACTTATATATATCTATAGGGTTCTTTAGGTTTATTAGTATTACTCGCTAGTCCCGGTCTAGGAAATACTTCTCTATAGTGAACTTTATAAGAATATAACCTATTATATCTATATAAGAAGTATAGGTAGTTATTATTAAGAACTATAACTTTCCTATAAACTTCTTAATAGCCTCTATATAAATATATATTCGAATTAGGATTCTATTGAGATCTATCTTATAGAAGGATATAATCTATAGGTTAATTATAATATTAGTTATTAGGTTTATAATCAGCTTATTCTTAGTATATTTAATACTAGCTTATCGTTCCTCTATACTATATTAAATAGCAGTTAAGAGGCCTAGCTAAGGCTTAATATCAGGTATAAAAAGGCCCTATTCAGCAGGATTAGCTATACTTTTATATAACTTAGCTCGGAAGGTCTTAGGAGTTAGTAAGGTTTTGAAATTATTAGAATTAATAAGGTTAATAATAGCTAGCTCTACAATAGAAGATAAATCTAATTAATAGTATATATAGAACTACTATTTTCTAACTAGTTTTATTATAAAGTAGTTAATTATTACCTATTTTAGGCAAATTAATAATATCTTAGCTATAGCTATTAGATATAATAAATAATAAGAGACTACTAAGATATAAAATCATATAGAAGTATATAGTTTTGTGAATTCATATAATAAAGTATGCAATTCGCTTAGAGTATATAATAAATATAAATATATATTAATTATTAAAGGGGTATTACTGATTTTATAGATAGTGTATACCTAGAGTAGAAATCTGGCTATAAGCGGTAAGTTTTGAATTTTGACTTAGTGCGTCCTGCAGGCTGCTGTACGGACAGCTAATCAGACGCCGGCGATCTCTGGAAAGCAAACGCAGAAACGGCCTATCCCTTCCTTCTTCTGGTGCTTTTTTAATTACTGCTAAGTTTTTATTCATCCTTCGGCGTGGAAGAGGGGCAAGGCAATCACATAGACGAGGGTGTCATTTCAGGCAAGGATTAGAAGAGTCAGCGAAACAATCGTCAGTGATGTTACAAAACCATCGCGAATCATGAGGTGGACACGTGATGGAATGATGATTGATGTTGCGTTGCATATCAGGTTGCAGGAAATGGTAACGTCAAGGGATAGACTTGCCGGCGGCTGGGTACTAAAACGAACAGTACAGCAAGGTAAGCAAGAACAGCACGCGGGAAGATTGGACCGCTCGAGGAGATGTACGGATCATCCGTGGTTCGGTTATGCAACCCGCGAGCACTACGTACGGCAGCGATCGTCATCGGCCGCATGTGCCGTACACCTACAAACAGCTTTGTGGGGAACGCAGCCCGCCGGAAGGGGAAAGATTCAGAAAGACTGGGGGCGCAGCGCCGGCCGCGGGCGCGGGGAGCGATGCCTGGGACGCCGGTAGGTACTATACGCGCCTGCATCAGGTCCTTCTTTGGCCCTGTTTTTGTGGGATCGGAGACGTGCTGCGATTACGATGACCGTTGCGATATGCATGATCCAATGTATGCGGCAACGGTAACTTCCATTAATTCATGGAACCATTCAATAGAAATCGGAGGGCTCGAACGAACGGCCTTCCACATCCTTGAACGGCAGAAGGTACCTCCCAGGGACTCTGCAACTAACAAGTAGTATCGGAGTATAGACTCGAATTTCAGATAGGCTCGGTGGCGTATTTGCGATCGTCTGTACCTTACGCAGTAGTCCCTGTTTCCTGCAAGTCGTATTCTGGACCGACGCGCACCGCCTTGGTGAGTGGCTGGCACGATGAGGAGGGTCGATCGTGGGGGAAGGTTCGATGATGATATCTCTAAGGTGCCTTGGGGACCGATCGGACCCACTGCGGAAGGCTTAACGTATAGTTGCATAGCACCTATTGCAGCATAACCTCATGCGTCTATGAGACGTGGTGAACGGAACGTTGGGAACGACGTTCATCCCACCGTCGTCAGTCTCGCTTTTCAGCCTGCATATCATTGCCAGATCAGACGAAAGCCACAGCGGTTGACGAGAGACATTTCTGGAACCTGAAGGACCTTGAAACAAATGGAAAACTTGAGAGAGAAAACATTTCTCTTTACTATTTTTCCCGGTTTCATCCGCGTTCTCTAGGCCCTTTTTATACCATAACCCCTTTTCAGAAACTTAATTTCAATGACTTCAGCTTGTTAGCCTAAGGGTTTCTTAATTACTACTGCCACGATTTTTTTGTCCTATTTTCAATTGAAGAGTTTCTTTTAGTAAGGATTGACTGTTTATTTGATATCTAGATCTCGCTGTCTAGATGGGGACAAGGAAGAAGAGAAGATGCTCAGTGTAAGAAATGATTAAAAGAAAAATTCCAGGTAATACGCGGTGCGAAGGGAGCCACTGGGACTCGCGCTGCGCCCGCAACAAGTTTGAAAGTCCCCAAATGATAAACGATCTACCTACCGCTGAAACTTCCAGGAGCAGTAGTTTCGAAATTCTTTGGAAGCTCTTGCTGTCCAGAGCCGCGTGTTGGAAGGGTGGGTGATCGTTGAAGTCTGAGAAAGCCGAGCATCGGGATGCTTGATCTTTGTCAGCCAAGCCGGAGACTCTCCATGGGTTGTGTGCAAATTTCGAGACTGCCAAATGCCAAATAGCCTGCCCGAAATGAGAGTCCCAGCTGAGACCGTTGTCAGCTTAGATGCCGAGACCGGCGCCGCCGAGGACGTTGCCAAGAAGGCCACCCGTGAGGAGTCCGAGAAGTCCGGTGACAAGTGCGATAACTGGGCCGAGCGCGGCCAGGGCGCCCCCAAGGTTGGGCAGGTTGGGAACACCGTTGGGCAGAGCACCACCGAGGTCTGAAGCGAGTGGTTAGTCTACGACTTGTCATTCTGTTCTGGACGACGTCAACTTACTACCAAGCGTAGCAAGAACACCGGTACCGGCGGCAAGAATGGGAGTAAGCTGGGTCCGGGCGTTGGTGAGGGCAGCACTGACAACAGCGAGCTGGTTTTGGTTGAGGCCGCCGCCGAGGAGGCCGCCGAGGGGTAGGTTAGGGCCAACGGCAGTAAGGTTGCCCATCTGGTTCTCAAGAGCCGCGGTCAAAGCGAGGAGCTGCGCGGGGGTGAGGCTACCGACTGGGACCGTCGGGGCGACGGGGATGAGACCCGGGATGCCAGGGAAGGCATCAATTCCGGGGATGGGCAGAGTGTTGCCGGGAATGCCCTGTACTGAGATGTGCGTCAGCTTTGGTATTATTGTCAACTGTCGCGAGCTGCTACATACGAAGGTTGGCAACGGTGACGATGAGGCTCTGGATGATGGCGGTCACGGCAGGCACAACATCAGCAGGCGAAATGGGCAGGCCGCCGTTTGCCGGAAGGTTGGGGATGCCAGGAAGCGCTAAGCCGGCAGGGAGAGAGCTGGCCAGGCTGGGCGGGAGGACGGAGACAAGAGGCAGAGCGCGGGCCTCGATCTCACGCTCCTCAACAGCGACAGGGCTGGCGATGGCAGCACCGACAAGGGCGAGAGTGACAGCCGAGAACTTCATTTTGATGGTAGTGTTTTTGAAATGTGTTTGGGTTTGAAGAAGAGCGGTAGAGTATTCCGAAGACTTAGAGTGAAGATGAAGTAGCTGACTATCCTGGAGTGAAGACTTGGTGTGATGATGAGGAAAGCACATAACCTAGACGGCGGAAGATTGAGCTTTTATATTTCACCAGGTCGTGGTTTCTTACTCTTCGAGCTCCCTTCGTCGTCTTGCGTTTCTCACATGTCGTCTGCTCTACTTTCCGTCTTCGTCGTTCTGCCCTCATCACGCCCCGTCGCGCCAAGGGAGCCAGATTTCTGAACGTGGACTTCACGTTTGCCCACCGGCCCAGCATGTCATCATCGTGAAGGCACCGGCGTATTTCCTAATGAGGCACATCAAACCACGCGCTCTTGCTCCTCTGTAAGTCACGCCTCTCGACCTCTCATCATCGGACCAAGTTGCCGGCCGCTAGACCCTCGACCCTGAGGCTAGGGCTAGGTTCTAGCCAAGACAGTCTAGGGAGGGCGGGAGTCTCAGTTGATGCGCCTTTGACAGCTCTTCTTAATACGTTTGGCCAATGAAATCATGGCGTCGTGAACCGTAAGCTTCTCCATTCGTCCCTCGTGTCTCTGATGGATAACTCAAAAGCAAGACACATCCACTTGTGGAGGGACGTAACATCTTGTCTCCCTGAATTTTATTGGATCTTCTCATCTCTGCGAACGGGAGTAGGAATGCAGCTCGAGGGGCTCACAATTCCCGCACAGGCTCGACTCTCCGTGGCAAGGCACGAATCTCCATATCCACTCATACCCCTTGGTGAGACAGCCCGAAGATCTCGGCCGAAGTTGTCATGACGTTTGCGGGGATGTATATTGGGATCAGAGTCAGCGCATTCCGACTTCACCGTTGCTCCCGCCGCCGATCACCGGTTGAACTGCGCACCACGCCTTTTTGCTTTTTGTGATGTGATATCGAGGTACGCGTTCTGCGGCATCCGGCAACACTGACAAAGCTTTCCGACACCAAAGCCTGTTATTCAGACTGTTTGTGTTGGGTAGGTTGGTTCAACATGTTTCGAGCCTCTTACCACGGCTTGCGCTTCGTGTCCTTGGCTCGAGTCTCTGCTTTCGTCTGGAATAGTAGTAGATTCTGAAAATACTTTTGACGTATGGACTGAAGAAAACAATGGGCCTGTTGTGTCTCAGCCCAACCAGCCTTGAAGCCTCCACTTACCTCCTTCCTCGCTCTCCCTGACGGGTAGCTTGCATTCCAGGCCTTACCTGTTTCAGCCGCACAGGCATAAGCGGCTTGAGCTGAAGGAAAACGTGACAACTGACAGCTTCTTGAGGGATCGGTGGTCTCACTGGAACCCATCAAATCATACGACAGCCTCTGGTCATATGGGCAATTTCAAGAATTCAAACTTGGCAAGAGGCGGTCGCGGGCCGACCTTGGGGCATTGTTTTCCTTTCCAAATGAATGGACAGCGGTGATGTTGAGGACACGAATCTTGCGCAATAGCTCGCCATCCGTCAGGAGAGACATTAAGGATCTCGTTGTCGGAATGAGTTCCTGAGGCTGAACCGCTTTGCCTCAGGTAGTCGACAAGCGGGTTGTATGTGTTTTCATTGGAAGCCCAGGCAGCAGCTGGCCGCTTTATTGACAACAAGATAGACCCATGCCTGGTCTTGTAAGTTAGTGAGGGCAGAAGGAAATGGACGATCTTCGACGGCTGAAAGAAAAGCTCACAATCGTTTCCCGTGGTCAACCCAGTTCAAACTTACTGCCAAGGCTCAGAAACCAAGGTTCTGATGGGTTCTCGAGCTCCTTAACTGACTCAACAATGACTGAGCCCGTAAGGGGCATGGTGAGAGGAATGAACTCTGACCTCCGTGGCTCAATCGCACGTCATGTCAGAACATAGCGGACAAAGGCGATCTCATCACCAACCATCGGTGATGAGACATTCTGCCCATACGTAGGTGGACTTGATAACTTCAGCCTGTTGCAGCCGCGCCATCGACTGTGCGCATTAGGAAGGAATACAACGTCATTTCCGCATTTATCAGCTCAAGCCAGCAAAACCTGAGAGTCAAAAAGGACATGCCAAGAGAAATCCTCACAACACTTAATTGCGGCATGCTAGGCTTCATTCAAAGGTTACATCCCATTCCCCCCCTTACTTCGTACACAGTATGCTCAGATGAAGGTCATTTTAGCCCGGGATGTGCTAGACGGCCGCCTCCTTCTTCAAATTCATGTTCATGTAACTTTCGCGTGAACCACTCCCCCTCAATTGGCAGTTTCGTGCGACTGAGATTGATGCTATCCAAGCTGCGAGCCGCAGACTGTACTTACTCCAGGCGAACAAACAAAAATATCGCATTTCGGGATCGTTATCGGCCTCGAGTCCAGGCCCGCGGGGAGCGGACACGACTCCGGGTAGCTTGAACAGGCCTTGATTCCATTGGAGGTGTTTCAAAAGAACCAGAGACAAACTATCTGCGGTGATGGCCACAACCGGAAATGGCCCATACACGCAGGAATTGTTCGTCTTTTCCAAGATGGCGCTGCTGCACCTGGCTTTTGCTGCCTTAGCTGCATCCCGCGTTGTATGAGCGCTTTCACATCCGTTCGTGCGGTCCCTTGCGTCCAGTGTCAAGATGCTGACTCCGAACTTCCTCCCGTCTCCGCTACACGTGGACCCGCCCTGCTTCTTTCCGCTGCTCGCGGTAAGTCTGCCTGTATGTGCCTTGCGCTACGTGACGGTCCGCTCCTTCCAGAGCGGGAAAGGGCCGTCCCGCCTTGTGGGAACGTCCTGTTCGCAGCTGGCGGAGATCCTGTCCTAACATCACGTCTTTCTTCCTGGATGGAACGCCAGATGAACTAACACGTCTGCTGCCTTGACCAAGCCATTCACGTCCTGCTTCATCATTCCCGAACGAGAAGATTTCATTTCTGGTCTTGGCCAAGGCAGAGCGGTGATCGAGGGTGGGAAGCTGGGGCTGATCATTGGCTCGTGAACGCTGCTGACAGGAGACATTTCATTTCGAAGGGGGAAGACGCGTGACTCTGATCAAATTCCCAGGGAAACACTCAGTTTTGTGTGAAAGGAGTCCTGCGGTGTCTGACTTGCTGATCTCCTCAGACTTGAGTTGCTAGCTTGTCTTCCCTCTTTCTTATTGGAGCCAACAGGCTTCGACTTGGTACTCCCAACACGACTAAGGAGTACATCCATTTCTTCGCCAATGAGACCAAACTCGTCAGTCAGATGTTCTGCGACAAACTTTTCCATCTCTGCATTTCGGCAGCTGGGCGATCCCTTATGGGTTTCGTTCAAAATCAGACCGCAACAAGCCCCTGACTCTGCGACAAGATGAGACTCGTACGAGAATCTTTCAGCTGCATCTTGTCGATGTCTTTTTGTGATCCCAATGGAGACGAAAGTCCTTGGATTGCGAGAACCATAAAGTACATCGCATCTTTGTGGCGAAGGCTATGAGGATGGATCGTTGAATCTCGAAACGTCTCGCAGCTAGACCGTATGAGCCGCGAGATCGGCACCAATCGATTGGGCAGGGTCAATGCTCTGCTCGATCGACGCCCAAGTGACAGTCCTCTTAGTTTCCAGCTAACCTAGTGAGCCATCATGGGGATGGGATGCGCATAACAGTTTGTGTTCGTCAATACGGTGCCTAGGGGGAGTCGAGTACGTTCCCAGAGGTGCGATGAAGCTATGTCGAATGCTTCCGGGTATTAACGACCATAAAAAGCTGGCAGACATTCGAAGTGAAGATGAGGCGTCAATACGTTCAAAACTTTCAAAATCAGCATGCTACCTCGCGTGGAGTAGTTCACATCACACCATGATCCAATTATCAAACATGAAATCTTCCCTATTAATTTCGGATGAGTCTTCTTGCAACTTGAAGTGCTTCTACCATAGGAAGCTTGAGATGGATGCTTCCCTCATTCCGAGTGCGATGTTGCGCAGCGTGGCCTCCCACTCAAGCGAAGACGGCAGATCATTCCTCACTCGGCGGTCTCATTGTATCTTTAATCATATTTAACAGGCCAGACAAAGAAATAGTCTCTGGTCGAAGTAGAGATATTGAGAGTATATATGGACCAAAAAGTAGTCTTTCATCGATTATGAGTAACAAAACACTGATAGATTTAAGACATCGTAGATAAAGGAGAGAACAACGAGGGAAAAGTGTGTCAATGTAGAAAGTGAATGGTCTATGAGAAGGATAGGACAGTCAATTATTGGCCATCCAATATCAGCTGAGCTTTGTTCCCGAAGATTCTGGTACAACGAAGAGTTTTGATGTCTTTATAATGACATTGTGTAATTCAGACCACAATCAAGATAAAGTGGTGCAGAAAGTGAGAGTCTCTGCGGGAAATTGAAGAGTACATGAAACTCATTATGCTGCCCTTTGGTTATCACCGCGCAACAAAGTTTTGTTTACAACCTTGCACACAGAAATCTGGGGAGGCTTTGATGTAGTCGCACGAATAGGTTGGAATCAAACAGTTGTCAAAGGCTCAGCAAAGAATGTCTGATTGGTACTTAGTCCATGCTGAAGACAGCACAAGAAATTATGTGGGAACAAGTTGGTAAGTTCAGGCATATGCACGCCTTTGTTTGGAAGCCATTCCCACGGAAGCGATGAGAAGAGAAGTAAATGTTATTTACACTTTAAGAATCGCGTGAAATCGGGGAAAGCGCTAGATCTGATAGAGTTCCAAATCAACAACAAGCAACATCAAACAACACGAACACCCATCAGCTGACCCCGACACAGCTGTATACTTGTAAGCACACATTGGCGCCATTGCAACAGCCTCATCTACAAAATCTGAGAGCGAAAAGCCATGTGTCACAGATTCGTAACGTACAAACCTTGTGGCCACAGCTCTCGGGAACCCCTGACATGCCAGAAGACCTCAGGAGAGGGACCAGAGTCCCTCTTCGAACAATTCATGGCCCGCTTCTGCGGACGCGGCAGCAAGCCCTGCAACGTAGCCAACCTTCGTCTCTCTACTACCAAGCCAGAACTCTGTCGAGACTGCAAAAGTGCTGCGCAGACCGGAGTCCAGACCAAGGGCCGCGTCTACAGCTCCTGGTCGCTCCATGCGAAATACGGCTCTCGGCGCCGCAGGGAGGAGGAGGAAAGGCAGAAGAGCCTCGAGATTAATGCGCACAGGGACGAGCAGGCCATGATACAACGAGCTCGGCGAACCTCACAGGAAAATCAGCTCCCTGGAAATCTACCTACTCAACCGTCCTCGGCACACGTTCCACTGGGTGATCGCGGCGCCCACCCGCATCCTCGAAGTTTTGCCCCTTCTTCGCCGGCAAAGCAGCCCAAGCGTTCTTGCCAATCACAGCCCAACATGTATGGTGTCTATGGAGTGGGCGAGGAGAGAAACATCGAGGCTGTGCCGAATGGCAGAAGCAGGGACGTGGATCCTCGAGCGTACTGGGAGCTGCGGGAAGGCGGATATGGTGGTTTCGACATTGCTCCGTATGGACACGACCAGCAGCGGCGAGACGAGGAGAAACGACTCCGAAAAGGCCAAAACCCGTACAGACCTGACGATGTTCCCAAGATTTCGTCCTCGCCGACTGCGCCGCTTCCGGACCGGAGGGGCCGAAAGCCTCAGCCCCTAACGAATTTCAGATCTCAAGGTCGAGAGACGTCAGCCAAAGAGTCTCCCGTGGAGTCCGCTGAGTTCACCGGTTTGAAGAGACTACTCAGCAACACTGCCCGGCCAGACGCTCGTGCAGACTCTATTGCCTCTGATACTAGCTCGTTCGTCTGTCAAGACGCTCGCGCGACGGAACGTGGAATTCGATATCAGTGACCATTGGAGGAAGTAGGGAAACGAGTGAGAAGACAAGTTAGTGAGTGAATGCTTCATCCTTTCGAACTATGTATTCCTATCGTGCATTTTCCTTCAGTTGACGTAGACAGATAGAGCCTCCGTTCCCTTCCGAAAATAGAATGATGGCCGAAAGCAAGCGACGCGCAAGGGTCCTGTTAAAAACTCTCATTGGCAAATATCATAACTTAGCCAACATACAGATCGAGCGATCGACAAGCTGTATACGCATAAGCTCAAATTGGTATCTGGTGAAAGTACGCCGCCTTGTGTACTACGCCGTGTGCGGTGATGGCGCCTGATCGATGCTCCGGTGCTGCGGGTCCGTATCCCGCTGATTTCTCCGTTGAACTGCTGCTTCTTCTCCTGATGTCTTCGTTACCCTAATTTCAATAATGCCTGAGGACAGGCGACTTAATGGTCGGTGCAGGGCTTGCGCCCCTAGCAAGATTCTTGAACGTGTGCGTGTGGTTCGCAATACCATGGTGAGGATTGACGCTGGCTGGTCCGCTCCTTGACTATTGAGCCTTGCCGTTCTTGGCCTCGCCATTGCCCTTGGCAGTCTTGAACTTGGCGATTTCCTTCTCTACGGCCTTGTCAACACGGCCCTTGAGCTCCTGGCGGTAGCCAAGCTTGAAGAGAAACTCAAGCCAGACAAAGAGAGGAGCCAGAAAGACGGCCTGAACCAAGTTGTCTAGCAGGGCAGGGGCACGGCCCTCGAAGGCGCCGTGACCGATGAACTGGAAGATCCAGCAAACAACGTGAACCCCGATGGCGACCTTGTTTGTCAGATCGGGGTTCTCGACCCTGAGAGAGTTGCCAGCCGCGGTAGCGGCCAAGCAGATGGCAGCAAGGAGTGTGCCGGCAACAGGCTCCAAAAGCACGTACAAACCACCCCAAGTCAGTGCTGCCAAGGTTCCCAAGTTGAGCTCCAGGTTCGGAACGGTGAGCCAGCTGGGGAGTGGGATGAGAGTTCCTGTGTTGGTAGCCTAGTAAAAGGTTGAGCTCCTGAAACAGAAAGGCAATCAGTGTCCCATTGGCTACGTACGAGACAAAATCCTGAGAATAGGATGATGGGCACACATGCCATATGAATGCCGATGTTGACGGTATTATGATGGTATGCCCCATACTCGAAAGACATTAGCAGCTTAAAAAGAACACGTTTCGCAAGCTTGGCGTGACACTCACGAAGGTTAAATGCTTTTCCAAGTCAAGCGACATTTTGGCGGCGTTGAAGATTGGAGGGTGTTGAGATCTAAGCCAAAACGAGGCAGGTGATGGAAAGCCGAGGTTTCCTGCAGGACTGTCACAAGGCTGCAGGGGCGAAAAGCTAACCGCAGGAGATCGTCAGGAAAAGGAGCAAATAGAATGGCTGATCGACTACGCTTTCCAGATGATAACGATGATCTTCAGTGTCTAATGGCGTCGGCGTCGGAGATATGGCGGGTTGGCGATGTTAGAGCCTTGGGGGATGATGGAAATTGAAGGAATGCCGTCGTGTTCCGGACAGGGTTGCAATGGTGTTCATATGTGTCCCACACACGGCGCAGAAGTGGAAGGCCGTGGGGCCGCTGGGAGCGCGTTTTTGTAGCGGTTCGGGGAATCCGTAGGGGAAGAACCGCTGATTTCCAGCGGTGGATAAAGGCGACTAGAGCGGCTTCTAACTGGGGATTCGGGGGGTTGAGTCCACTAAGACCACTAAAGGTGCATGCACCGAACGTACGACTAGCTTTGTCCTATGCCGTGCCGTGGATTTGTCGTGTGAGCGCGATTGGTGGCTGGAGAGGCTTTCAACCGGCCATGAAGATTTGGAGGAGCAAAAGAATTAACCACCCAGGTTTTAGGGCCGGAAACCAACCCTCAATCACCGACCAATTTTACGAACAGGAGGCACAGCTTTAGGGTTGCGGTTTCCGCCGTTGATGGCGCCACCTTGTCGCATCCCTTCGCTCTCCCCAGCCTGCACACTGTTATCCTATACCAATCTCAAAGTTCTGTCACAGTCCATTAATCGGACTTCGCACTCAATTCAGACTTTCCTTCCCTCCGGACGTCGCGCTTACCCCGGCCTCTGGAAAGCCATGATTGTCTCTCGCGCTAACGCTTTTGCGCAGGCGCGGTTGGGCGGGCAAAGAGGTGGATCCTCATGTGGCTGAAGAGGCACCCATCGCTGAATTGCCTGAGGTTGGAATGTGGCTGGACGAGGCCGAAAACCGAGGAGCTACATGGATGCTGGAGGAGCTTTCAGCCTCGTCTTGCGCAGCTTCTTGCCTCAACCGTCGAGTCTCACGACGACGGCGCATCCACTCCGACTGAAGCGCGTCCGTCGCATCGCCAGAACTCAGGCAGTCCCGGAATTTCTCTCGTTTCGTATCTTCGCATTGTCTGTTGTCTGAGACGCGAACACGCGACGATATTCCACGTGCTTGCTGCCTTCCTCCTGGGTAAAGGGGTCAACGTTTGGAAGCTGCGCCTCGACTCCCTTCCTTCAAATCGAGCCCATTCGTGTCGCCAATCATCCGAACCAAAATTCGATTCTAGAATTCGACTTGCCGCACGTCTTCCCATAGACTGCAAGCGCGATCAAAAGTTCGCTGAGGCATCGTGCGAAGAAGTCACGGTGACCGACAAGCAGATATCCGCTACGACTCTCCAGGCTCCAGTGAACCGCGTCCACTGCCAATATGTTTTTCCTTTACAACATGGAGCGTAGGGTCACCCTGCATCCTTCTTACTTCGGGCGCAATATGCATGAGCTGGTGACGAGCAAGCTTCTAAAGGACGTGGAGGGAACCTGTGCTGGCAGCTACTACATCATCTCCATCATGGACACCTTCGACATTTCAGAAGGTCGAATTCTTCCGGGAAGTGGATTAGCAGAGTTCACTGTTGGCTACCGCGCGGTGGTGTGGCGACCTTTCAAGGGCGAGACGGTAAATGCTACAAATCTGCCTGGCTTTGTCGGGAAGCGGATTCTGACATGATTTAGGTTGACGCCGTGGTATACTCGGTCAACCACCAGGGCTTTTTCGCCCAGGCAGGGCCTCTACGGCTCTTCGTGTCAGCTCATGTAGGTCACCGCTTCCACGCTAGCCAGGCAGTTCTTCAATGACTAACCTCAGATCGCCTATTGTAGCTGATTCCCTCAGAGATCAAGTGGGACCCAAATGCTACGCCGCCACAGTTTACCAACAACGAAGACACAATCATTGAGCCGGGAACGCACGTACGTGTCAAGGTAATTGGCACGAGAACTGAAGTCGGTGAGATGTGGGCCATTGGCAGCATCAAGGAGGACTACCTCGGGTACGTTACCGCCTTGAATGTCTTTAGTCTCGGTCACTTACAATTATCTCGCATAGCTGTCTTCAAGACTAGTGATCTGAACAGCATGAGACTGGGATGAAGGGTCATGGCGTTTAACAATGCTGGACCGATCCCCATCGCCTTCGTAAAGCGGCCACGTCTCTCGCCGAAACAATCGAGCTGCATTCTTTCAAGAAGCTGTCAGTCACAAGAGCATCAGAAACGACGCAACAAACGTTGCCAGAGGAAAGCAGCTATTGGCAAAACATAGTTCTGTTTCGAAAGAAGCCACTCTCAGGACCACCGACAGATCGCGACGAATTCGTTAATTCGTTTTTACGTTATGGAATCTGCTCAGGAGCAGCGCAAAAATAGACAAAAGTCTAGGGCAGAGAGGGCGTACGCATGCCTAACTAAGAAGCAGGTCAATGAAATACATGGCGTCAGGCATCAGTTTGCGTCATTGGGGTGTATACTAGATATCTCACGTTCAACAAAATAAAAGAGCAAGTCACCAAAGCGCAGTATTTCAAGTTTGGACTAATCGGAAGAGTACCGTGGTCTAGATCCGGCCTGGAACGGCGCCTTCACTTGGATTTCGATTCGTGACCGGACCACAAGCAACTCCTCTGCCCCGCCCTTGCGCAGCTTTCTCCACGTTTTCCCGTCTTGACCCCCAATCAGACCTAACCTTACCCCGCTACCCTGAACATGTCTCATGGGTGTACTGCAGTATGGACAGACATGAGTTCCGGAGCCTGCCCAACTAACTGTAGCTCAGTACCTCTGTTAGGGTCCTAATTCAGCTCCTCACATCCATCCTCCTGCATAATGAAGGACCCCGCGCCAGCATAGGTATGACATAAGGCGTAGGGCGTAGTAGTAGCTCGGCAACACTATCAAGCTCCTAGAAAATCATTGGGACACAGCATACGTATAATCACGACTCTCGCTTATTGAGACGTACAACTCATCCACCAAAATCAATTACTTGCAATTCTTATTCAGTGTACCCTTGGCCATCATGTCAGCAATGCAGGCAGCCAACAGGCTTCGCACAGCCTTCAACAAGGGCGCCGTCCCAAGCCTGGGTCTGTGGCAGATGATCCCTAGTGCCAACGTTTCTCGAGCCCTCGCCAGAAGCCCCGGTGTGGACTGGGTCTTGGTCGACTGCGAACACGGAAATATTGACGGTAATAGATTCGTCGGGGTTGAGAGAGGACACCGAGCTGAACAAGATGACAGATGCGGCTATGCACGATGCGGTCCCCGCAATCGCCGCTGCCGGCGTATCACCAATCGTGAGAATACCAGATATGCAGGGTTGGATGGTCAAGCGTGAAGATCCCGTGATGTGATCTCAGCTGCTGAATCTCACTAACGTCGCGAGATAGGTGCACTGGACTGCGGTGCTCACGGGGTAAAATTCACAACCACGACAGGATAGCGTCGGGATTTTGCTAACGGACTACAAGATCCTCGTCCCACTGTTGCGTACCGCCCAGGAAGCGAAGGACCTTGTTCAGTCGGCCAAGTTCCCGCCATGGGGACGCCGTGGTTTCGGCTCACCGCTGGCTATGGAGAGATTCAACCCCGCGCCGTCCATGACAGAGTACCTCCAACAAGCGAATGACAGCTTGTTGACTATGGTCCAGATCGAAACGCAGGAGGCTCTGAACTCGGTCGATGAGATCGCCGCGGTTGAGGGCATTGATGTTTTGTTCATTGGGCCCTTTGATCTTGGTCAGTATCTCTGGCACATGATTAGTCCGTGGCAGAAGAATCTAATCAATTGATAGGAAACAACATCGGCCATCCGGTCATGAACGGCGTCATCAAGAAGGAGCTGAGCGATGCTATCGACCGTATCTTGGAGGCAACCCACAAGGCGGGTAAGAAGGCGGGCATATTTTGCACGAGCGGCGAGCAGTCGAAATTCTTCGGAGATAAGGGTTTCGATATGATCAGCGTAGCGACGGACTACACAGCATTGCAATACACAGTGGCCGAGTCTCTCAGCATCGCCCGCGGGGCGGCGAAGCCAGCCAAGGGTGGATCATACTGAACGATGACTGTGGCGGCGGATGAAATGAAGAATTAGGAGGGTATATACGCAGGAGGCTATGTTTGCTTGGCCAGAGCCCAGCTGGCGAAGAGATTCCAAGAGATTGGCGGCCGCATGCAAAGCTTCCTCTTATCTGCCCTCAACCTGATCCATCTTGTCCTCGATCTGGTCGGGATCGAAACGGTGCATGAGCTTGATAGCTTTGCCGACGACTCTCGGGTCTGGGTCCTCCTCAGGGGCCCCGACTTTGCTAATGTGGATCTGGGGTTGGAAGAGTGAAGGTGTGAGTTCCGTGCAGAGATTAGAATCGGGTTAGGCAACTTCAGATGTTCTGCCTTGTCGTTGTCGTTCACACAAAACTTACCACTGGTACGTCGAAATCGTAGAGATCTTTCCAACGTTTAGCCTCTGGCTTCGTGATGTCGATCTCTTGGAACTCAAACGGTCTCTTGTCCCAAACATTTGAGAGTGCCGATTTGGCTCGCACACATAACCCGCAACCATCGCGAGTGAAGAGGGTGACGCGGCAAGCCTGGACCTGTTGAAGTAGTCGCCTTGTTGGAGAGAACATATTTGAGTGGTGACCGAACTCGTGACGTCAAAGTCTAGGGAGTCTCGCGATTGCCTCTATAATGTCGTGTTCGCTACGCACCCACGCTCTTGGTATTGATGTTGATGTCCTCGGTGTTGGTGTTATTCAGAACGTATTCCCTGGTGCTGGGATGACCAAGGGGCTTGAAGGCCGCAAAACAGCCTTGTTCTTGCTGTCGGCTGAGAATGGAAGAAGGCAAATGTGGATTTTCGAGCTGCACGTTGGCGGAAGGTTCGACCGTGGTGCAGAGCAGAAGAAGATTTAAAGAAGTGAGATGACGGAGCGGACAGCAGTGAGGGTGAGTGACAGAAAGCCCGTTGAGTTGGTTTCAGAAAAGTCCGATGGGTGATTGGATGGTCAATTGGATTGCTGTAAGCAGTAGCAGCCAAGGATGACCTGAGTGTTGCAATGGTCTGTGAGGACAGAGACAGCAAAAGGCAAAAGAGTGGGCTGGCTTGACTGAGGTGGCAGTATGTTTCCAACTGAACTCCCACCCCGGCCGTATGGAGCAACCTGCCACTCTTTCGGCCGACCCCACTATTCCCAATAGACGTCGGCAGTAAAAGCAGTGGATACCAATAAAGAAGGCGGTGAAAATTGCAGAGCGTAGCAGTCACTGACATCGGCCAATCAAAGGCACCGTAAGACGGAGCTTGAGCCCAACATGCATAATTTTGAGCCGCTAAATCGCAGAGAAGACCCCTGGGAAGTTCTGGAATCCTGGAGAACATAGTGACCTCTCCACCAACGACGACGTCGGCCACGACCACCCCTCACTTCTACTTCACGGCGGCTCCTTTCGACAATTTACAATCAGCAGACTCGCCATCGACAATTTTTCTCCTCCCTCCGATTTTCAAACGTCAACAGTCATCGACTCAGAATCTGCCTTTCCAACAGACCTAGATCTGTTAGGCTTTTTCCATCAACACCACAATTGCCAATATCCCGAGTGCAACAACATCAAATTTTTCAAAACTCGCGAAAACGAAAGCGAGCCCATCTCACTATGCCGGAAAAGTGCGTCCACCAGGGCTGCGGGAAGGTCTACATCGATACAGAGGAGCCCTGCGTCTACCACCCCGGCCCTCCTATCTTCCATGAAGGCCAGAAAGGTACTCACGCGCAATACACTGCACCACCTTACTACCGATTTCATCTTACCTTATTTCACACTTCGTCATTTCGTTGGAAACCTCTTCGCTCCCGTTCTTGTCCCGTGTCACGCGATATCCCCCCTTTGCCCCTCTCACTGCACAGATGGAGCTTTCACATCACTTAGCCTCCCTTCCATTGATCCTGGACATAAATACACGAGACATCGCGGCTAATCACAATTCAATTCAGGCTGGAAATGCTGCAAGCCCCGCGTCCTCACTTTCGAAGAGTTCATGACGATCCCCCCTTGCACAACGGGCAAGCACTCGACAACTGACCTTCCACCCAAGATCGAGCAGAAGAAGCCAGACCCCGCCGACGCGGCTGTCCTCGACAAGCTTACGTCGGCCCCGGCCCCGGCGCGCAAGCCCCTCTCTCAGACCCAAGCCCAGGCCGCTCCCTCCCCTCCCCCGCCACCTCCGGAGTCTGAGTCCGACGATGTTTCGCTCGAAATTCCCGATGGCGCGACCTGCCGTCGCAAGGCCTGCTCAGCTACCTATCGCAAGGGTTCTTCCCGTGACGGTGAATCTTGTGTCCACCACCCTGGCGTACCCATCTTCCACGAGGGTTCTAAGGGATACAGCTGCTGCAAGCGCCGCGTTCTCGAGTTTGATCAATTCATGAAGATCGAGGGTTGCGAGACCAAGAATCGCCACTTGTTCATTGGCAGCGGCAAGAAGAAAGGCGGTTCTGGAGGCACTGGGGGCGAAGAAAAGGTCGACAATGTACGCAGCGACTTCTACCAGACTCCATCCACCGTCATCGCCTCCTTCTTTCTCAAGAAGATCGTCAAGGACAAGGCCAAGATCGACTTCAAATCGCAGTCTATTGCGCTTGACTTGCCCACATCTGACTCACCGCCTAAGCGCTACACAGCCGAGGTGCCTCTGTTCGCGCCCATCGACACAGAAAAGTCCACATTTAAGATTCTCGGCACTAAACTTGAGGTGAATCTCGCCAAGGCCGGCGGCGATTCGTGGCCTGTCCTGCGCAGTGACGACCGTCTCACCGGGGAGATACTACAAATCGGCAAGGCGGGGCGTTTGCAATAAATATGGAGCACATGAACTGCGAATCTATTCGCTTTGCTGCTTCTAAGATGAAACAGCATTGCCACGGATGTATTATCAGAAGAGGGAGGGGTAGGAACCGTCAGCGAACAGACATGAAATTAAACGGGAAAAGGGGGCGGTGGAAGTAAGACCTCGTCATCTCGAGGCGTAGAGAAGGAAAAATGGAAAAGGAAAAACACGCAAGATACCTCTAGATAGACATGTGAGACATGGCGTTCCACCCAGCGACGCGGTGTCTGCTGTAATCCACGAAACCGTAAAACAAGGGAACAACTGTTCATCTGCAGTGACCCAGATATGTTGGTTTCGCCGTCGCCCGTTTCGAGGAACGCAAGTTGTGCATACGTCCTGTACGCGTGTGTGTGAAGCTATCATGGTTATGTTTCCAGTCTCAACCACGGTCCCCACGCTAAGAATCATGTGCCCGAAGCATATTGCGCGGCTTTTGTCCATTGATTTGATCCATCGGGAGTGACGAACAGCGCTGTGAGGACGATCGCAGCTGTTTTGCGAGGAAAAGGTTTGCCTGAGTTCTATGCCTCTAGTAAATGATCAAAGCAAACGAGAAAGCCTCGGACCCTGAACATGTTAAGCCCACCCTCCGTTGTGGGGGGGCGCTGTCTCTCCCCGACATACCTACCCTAGTAACCTCCTGTGCGCGCGCTCGAACGACTTCATCCTGCTCATTGTCATCAGTTATAGTTGAGATGACGATGCTCGCGACCACACGACTTGGCACTAGAACCATTGGCTTTCGCGCGTGTCCTATGACGGCGACGTCACGATAACGCTTAGCGGCCACACTCACTGAGCAAGGAACCTACTAGTAAACGTAGCGTACCTATTGTGAGTAAACCATTTGTGGCGGGTTACAAGAATAAGGTGCCGTATGTGGCTTGACAGGCCTTCTCTGTGATTTCAATCTTGATCCATTTCCCGCTTCTAAGCAATTTAGTTCCTTGACTGGTTCTTTGGTTCCATTCGTAAAATATGCGCAATGAGAACGCAAACCTCAGCTTCGGAGTCCCGACATCTAGAAGTACGACGCATTCCTCGGTTCTCGATTCTCATTCCCAATTCCACATCCAAAAGAAGCAATGCCGACGCTAGTGACAACGCCCATGATGAAAATCAACCACAGCCTCAATTCCCCGTTCCGTCCCCCTCCGTCGGATAGAAAGGGGTTCGACTTTTCCGGGCAACTGCTGACCCACGCACCGCAAAGACCAAGTCTTGGCTTGCAGCGGCCTGATGCACTCAAACAGAATCCAGCCAAACCTTCTTTTTTTCTCATCACCCAAAGAATTGTGAAGTAAAGGAAAAAGTGGATTGTAATATGGGAGGCTTCTGGAGCACGGTTGAGCAGGTGCGCTCAGCCCGTACGGACACCACACACACACACGTACATACCCTCCCTTTAAGTGTCTCTCTTTTTCCTACACCCCTTCCGCACATTTCCAGTCTTCCGCCCAGAGTCCATCGCTGCATTTCCCAAAACGCCAAGCCCGTGATGTGGATTCAAGGGCATAAACACACACACACACACACACACAAAATTGAGGAAAGAAAAAATGGGGGCTTTTAAGTGGTGTAGAAGGATGGCGAAGAAGACCACCATACGCACACAAGCAACCGTGCAATGCAGAGTATCCGCAAAAGAAGAGGCAAATATGCAAAATAGTTGCCCAAAGGGAAATTGGAAACTGCGGACCGATGTGGGAAGGACGACGACGGACATCATCTCGCTCGGCCGGCGTCCGTTTGTGAGAGGCGCTTCGTTGTACCTTGTGCAAAGAAAAAGGCCGGTCAGCAGGATTGGCTTCTTTGCTCCGTTTCTAATTGCTACTAGGAGTGCCCGTGTTTCTTGGCCCGACGTTCCGGCGCCCGCCCGGTGCAGTCAGGTGACAGTGGCTTTTTCCTGCTAGTGCGGGAGGATTGGGACGTGGCACGTCGGGCTAAGAGCCTGAGCGGCCCGTTACGGTAGTAGCCCAGCCACGTCAGTAGTCCGTCGACGGTTACTGTGTTGAGGCACACCCGTACCATAGTATCTGAACAGGGTGACCAGGTTCCCTCTGCCAAGTCGCCAAGAACAAGGGAGGAGCCAGCAACACCAAATGGGGTAGGGGGAAGAGAGTTTGGGTGAGAAAAAGTTGATGAAGGACACGGTGGGGAACGAAGGCTATGCCGTGCTGTGAAGCGGAAACGGGCGTCTTTTAGCGTCATAGTTCTCCAGTCATTGCATAGGTAGCCAGAGTGCAGTTGTATACTGTAGGCGTGTCCTCTTGCAGGGACTCTGCTCGTTCGTGCCTGTGTATTATGACGTGGGGGTCGCCGGATAGGTGGTCGATCTGACGGGATCTAGACTGTGACCTTGTTTGCCTTTGGCTTCGCCGCACTATGCAATGGTGGGACCTGCCGACAAGGGATGCAATGGAGCCGCCCAGCACCTCAACCACTGGCTCCAGGCTTGGTAGGTGGGTTCGGTGATGGCGCACGAGATTCTGATCCGTTGTAAATCAACTGGAAGCCATCGCGGCGGCAGACGACAATGGGTTTATCGTTGGAGCAGCGCCCGATGATTTCGCTCGAGTCAGGCATATTGCGAGGCACGGCTTCCTTGAAGTGGATGATTGGGCCGCCGTCCATTGCGAGCCCGATAATCTCGGCTCCCTGAACACCCTCGTCTTCGTCAGAGGCTTCTGCTTGAATAGTGTTTCTGCAAGGTCGATTAGTATGTGTAGTCTTATCTCGGCGGCGATCATCGGGCAGCTGTAACTGTCCGCCCGGTGAAAAGTTCTTCAAAGTGCACGTACACTTGGCTCATTGGGAGAGTGTTGGCGTCGCTCATCTTTCTCTTCCTGTGGTTGACGGCCTTCTTCATTCTTCTGGAGATACAGCCATGGACGTAGTGGAACAGACCTGCAATGACCAGAACAGGCGTACCGAGCGCGAGAGCCCAAGGCCTATGGTTGTATCAGTTAGTTGCGTTGGAAATTGACTGTGGCTTCAAGTTGCTTACGGGTTCCTGCGTTGTCTCAGAGAGTGCACAAGAGCCAGAATGACTCCGCATACAGCAATGAGGGATCCGACCTGGATCATGGTAAAAGTCGACCAGTAGAGTGACATGAGATCCTCTCCGTCACAAAATTGCAAAGCCATCAAAGTGAAAACCTCCATGATTACTGTTACAAGTGACACACATACGCATCCCAGGTTGAACCAGATGCATCGTCGAATGGATTGTTTTCTTTTTGAGTCCGTCGCAGGTAGGTCGGCAACAGCGTCTAAGGTTCTGCACTTTGGGTCAGCGAGACAGTTTGAGAAGGGACCGTGAGATACAACGGTTTCACTGGGTGTGTCTTACCGAGTATATCCCCATGCTGCCAAAAATAAGATGAACAAGTTGAATACAAACAGAAGCCAGTAAAGAAGATCGAATTGCCATCTGTCGAGATGAGAGGCAAATCTGGCGTAGTGTGCACATCGAATAGGGTCGTATGGCGTAAAGTCTTCCTCGTTGGCAACCATCTTGGACAAAATTGCCGTGTTATTAAGTCTGCGAATGAGTATGTCTCTGGTGTGTTCTCGATCTAAGCTGTGTTCCTGTCGTTGAAGGTATGTAATGTGACTATGTGTGTTTACTGTTGTAGTGTTTTCTTGATGCTCCGGATGACAGAACGCTGATGTTATTGACACTTTGACAGGTGGTGATGCAAGAGGCTCTGCTTCTTTATAGGAACAACTCGTTTTGTAAAGTCCCCGATCCGCAGGGTTGCGCAAAGACGGGGCGGACTTGCACAGGCTTGCGCGTGCGGCAGGGAGGCACTCACACTATCTAATGGCTGGCAGGGGTCGTCGTGTTCCTCCAAGTCCCGAGGGCCACCCCGGTGTGTTCCCGCAGAGGCTTGGGGACGGATGGGGATATGATAAGGTCTAGAGGTTTGTCAAGTAGATTGCAAGATTGGCTCAGAGTTGGCATGGGAGAAGTGTTTAGAAGCTCAAGACGCTACTGCACTTCAGCTGCGCCTTTGTCTGCAGGGCCAGCGCCATCTCCCCACGGGCTTTGCACCAACTAGTGGATCCATCGTCAAACCCATCTTGTCACCAGTGATGCGCTGACGTTGATTCGAGAGCGGAGGAAAGCTAGGAATAGCGCTTGAAACAAGATGACAGTGACAGCGTTGTCGACTTGGCTTGTGGTAATCCGCATGTGGATGGCGATGCTGTCTGGGTGATGTCTGGGCAGTCTCTTGGCAAGATGCGCGGGATAAGACATAGATTGCCGATCTGTAGGTGGGCCCTGGTGACGGCCGAGGTGGGTTTGGATTGGCCGGAGGTCGCATTATTCTCCGGACTAGGGGGGGCTTAGCAACGACGTTCAGACTCGTTCGGACTCGACACTCAGAAATCGCCTTTGGTTCCCTGAGCTCGACGACGAGCTTCCTACCATCCAATGACGCCCGAGGCCACCGGTACGAACACCACCCCGCACAGCTCGTCTCGTCTCGTCTCGTCTCGTGAGCGGTCACTCAACACATTTTCCTCTCAACTCATTCCCTCCATCAGCTCAACTCTGTCCAGCATCATTCCCTTCAGACCAAGGTACTCTTTCAGAGATTCCCATTCGATGCCACCCTCTTCGCCGTGCCTCCATCTCTCTTTGTAACCCCATGCGCATGCGATGTCATCCATGGCAGCGCGCTCCTCTTCGCGTACCCAACGCTGGTGTAATGGGACCCCAGGCGCCCAAGTGACTCGTCGCATGTGATCGTTGACTGTGGTTTTGGCAACCATCCCAATTGTGCCAGTGAACGCTAGGTATGCCAAAATGGCGACAAAGGCAAATTTGGTGGCTGTCACGGGTTCCATTGTATTCTGAAATGCCGACAGGTTGGACGCAAGACCGTAGACCCCAATTGGGGCCGCACCCACAGCCGAGACGGGCAGAAGCGCCTTACGCAGAAACTTTTGCCGGTAGAATGCTTGTGTTGCGTAGCAGGCCTCAACGATGCCAACTGCAGCGTCCAGATTCTTGGCGTCGATGGCGGCCCCCAGAGCTGTTTCGGCCACAGCAGCCTCGATTGCCTTGTCTGCTCGCTTTGGGTTTTGCTCAATGTAGGTGATTGAACCATCCGCTGCCTTGGGTTTGGGCTTTGACGCATACATTTCAAAAACTTGGGGAAGTGTCTCGGGCCTGCCAAGCCTAGCTTGGATGTTTACGTACAGCTCCAAGACCTGGGGACCAATGGATACGGTGGGGTGGACGATAATTTCGTATGCTGACTCGGAGATTGTGTCGACTGTATCCTTAACGGAGACTGAGGGGATCGACGTGCTACCAGATTTAGCTGCAGTCGAGTTCGAGTCCAGGGATAGCAAGTTTGACGCGGTTGACGCCGTAAGTCTGGAGGACGGACGATTCTCCGACTTGGATAGATAGGGTTGAATCGTATTTGCGGCGCCTTGGCATGTTTTCAAGGCTGCAATGACGAGCTGTGGTGTAGGAATGCCGTCCGTCGATAGGAAGCGCCGCTTGCTCTGCTCAATCGCAGCAGCTACTTTGCCCAGGTCAGGGAGCTCCTTGGATGAAGCCCTCGTGCCCGCGGGTTTGTTGTGACCATTCTCGTGCAAGCCCAACGTAGATAACGTGGTCTCCAGCCGACTATTCCCAGCGACCCGTCTCAACGTGGTATTCTCTTGAAGCTTGGCAGGTCGAGGATAGACGAGCGCAGATATGTTTGGCTTGGAAGTGTATAGAAATCGTGTCTGTTGACCGGCGCGTGATAGGGTCACGAATAAGCGACAAAGGGATCGAGGATGAGCGGCCAATGGCCTCATAGTGGCACTCCGCACCATGTTCGTGGCAAGGGAAGCTTAGGAGTCGGGCGTTCGCGCAAGAAGAGGGGGCCTGCGGCGAGATGGTTGGGATGACTTAAAGCAGGAACAGTCGGGCACGCCGGAGACGACGCGTCTTGAACTGGTCTCTCTCGCCTGCAGTAGGGCGAACAGCGCAGTGGTCGGTCGGGAGGATCGAATCGTGGAAACGAAGCCAAGAGAATCTAGCAAAAGGGGGCCCTCGGGCGGGTGAGGCAGCAGGACGTCTCGGGTCTTGGAGAAAAGAGCGGTAGACCGACGCAGAACCCGGCAGATGTCAAGCGCAGCTGTGAAGTAAAGAAGGATGAAGCTGTCGACGAGACGGACGTTCCGGGGACAGCTGGGAGCTGCTGCAAAATTTCCACCGAAAGCCCCATAACTGCCAATAGCAGGAGCTCTAATTGACACCTCATCCCTAGCCTTACCCTACAGGCGATCACTCTCAGCTCCGGAGAGGCTCTTCGGGAGCGCGCCCCGTACCAATGAGGCCAGCAGCTGCCCCTCTAGGCGGGGAACCTCACCAGGGCGTGACTGAGCGCGCTCAGCAGGTGCGGTACCACGAGGTCACTAAGAAATGTGGCCCTGGCGAAAGCCACAGCCGGTGCACCACTAACGACTGGTGAACTCACACCGGAATCTGCATGTTTCTCATCACCATTTTCCAAGATTTTGGTGTTGTAGATCTTTTGATAGCGCTGAATTGCGAAATATGAGCAGCTCTAGGATATCCAAGAGATCTTGGCGTTATTCCGGTTCATTTTCTTGCCCAACAGAGAGGCCTCCTGTGGCTGGGTGTAGGTAGACCGTCGCGTGCTTGCGCATTCTCTAGCCACAAGTACTCAGTACAGCAAAAACGCATAAGGCTAGTAGGGAATACCTCTCCAAAGTCGTGATTGCCAGCCAAACAGAAGTACCTCGAATCAGGCAGACGAACATGGTCCACCCACGTTGCAACGGTAGCACTGCCAGCGCCTAACAGTGCCGCATGTCGACCGAACGTCCAAGATACTGCCCGAGGATGACGAAACACCACGCGGCTGAAAGCTATCACAGCGTAACCTCATCTTATCACCACTGGGAATGAACTGATCCACCCGCGAGAGCCTCGGTCTTCGTTTATTGAAACAGCACCCTGTCTTCTGACAGCACTATTCTCGACGACATCTCTTGCGCCTTTATTGCCATCGACTTGTCGACTACCGGGGTTGGAGAACCTCGAACAATCCCAACAATCGACAATACCAACTACGCATTCGCCATCGAGACCCATCCAACTTCCATCTGCGAACCCCGACTGATCTACATTCTCACCGTCCTTGCGACTAGATACACACGACTGATTGATCTGGTCGAGACAGCTTCATCATGCCGCCTCCGCCTCCCCCGCCACCTCCTCCGCCAGGAGGGCCTCCAGGGGCTGGTAATCTTCCAGCAAGACCACCAGGAGGAGGAGCAAACAGAGTACGCGCGTGTCGTCAACTCTTTTTCCTCGGCCTTGAAGACAGTTAGCTAACGTGGTCTGCAGGGTGCCCTTCTGTCGGACATCACCAAGGGCAAGGCGCTCAAAAAAGCCGTTACGAACGATAGATCTGCGCCCATCGTTGGGAAGTCATCTGGCGGTGGTTTAGGACCACCGATTGGAGGTGCACCACCAGTCCCAGGCCTCGGCGGTGCTCCCAAACCTCCAGGAGGTCTTGCACCCCCAGTACCAGGAAACAGAGCTAGGAGCAACAGTGACCAGAGTGGGAGGGATAGTGTACCGGCACCTGGTGTTGCCGAAGCTGCACCACAGCTAGCTGGGCTGTTCGCCGGAGGAATGCCAAAACTGCGCAAGACGCGTGGTGCCGTCGACACGGGCGCTGCTGCCGACTCATCGTATCTTTCGGATCCCGAGAACAACGTCCGGTCATCTTCTGCACCGAAAGTGCCGTCTTTCTCTGCGCCCAAGCCACCCTCTGGTTCGGCGCCTACTATCCCTGGAAGACCTTCCATTCCGCCTCCAGTTGCTCCAGCACTACCGCCCTCCATTGCTAATCTGCGCAAGAACCCGAGCGATTTACCGAGACCAAGCTCATCGGCATCCATGAAAGGACCCCCGCCTCCTATTGGGAAGAAGCCACCACCTCTACCGGCATCTAGGAAGCCTTCTACGGCGCCATCAAACAACCCACCACCGCTCCCTGGCGCGCTTGCTCCAGGAGCTCCTCCTCCTCCACCACCTCCATCTGCTGCTCCAGCTCCTCCACCGTCAGCACCTCCCTCAGCACCACCGCCGCCCCCTGCTGCTGCCGCACCTCGAGCACCGGCTCCTTCACCTCCCTCCCGTTCACCAGCGCCTCCACCTCCTCCACCCGCATCAAACGGACCATCGCCTCTGGCAATGCAGGCTGCCCTACGAGCAGCTGGGCAGGCATCACCTATTGCAGCTCCCCCGCCACCTCCCTCTGCAGCACCTTCGCCTCCTGCGGCCGCACCTTCCCCGCCGGCCGCACCCCCTTCACGGGCCCGATCCGGTTCTGGACTTCGTTCTGCTATGCTTGATCCTAGTGCCTTTACCTTGGCTCCAAACGGATCAAAGAGTCCGCCTCCTTCGCGGACTAATACTACTGCAAGTCTGAATGCCGTGGGCGGCGGCGGCGGCGGAGGACGCTACATCGTGCAAGACTCACGGTGGAAGTTCCAAGATGAGAATATGCTTCCGAAACCCAGGGAGTTTGTTGGCGGTCCTAGACGCTACAGAGCCGGCAGAGGCAGCAGCGTTCCTCTGGATCTGAGCGCTCTGTGAACTAGACAACGAGCGTTGCGTTGATCCTGCTCCCAGCTTCGCAGTTCATGCGAGGATTCGGTCTCTACGACGGGACGGGCGATGGGCTTACGATACCAACTGATACACACTCAATCGATCTGGCAAATCGCAAAAACACAGAGAACCCCACAAGATTGCTACTCTTACCACGGTCTGGGTACAACGCAAATCCTAGCATCATGAACTAGCACCATGAACAAACATCTAAATTTGACGCAAGCGACATCCTATGACGAAGAGCTCCGCATGGTCGTTCCCCCGACTCACGATACTAGGCTGTCTTCTCTCGATAGTCCGAGAGTCCGCGGGGCATCGTCGTAACGAAACGATCGCCGAGACGGCATCCAGATCGCTTGGCTCTTGGCCCTTGGCATCGGCGACTTTCTTCGGGTTAAGATACTGCATCCCAAATGGACACATCGAGTAGAGGGCTTGCAGGGTTGGCACCAAATTTCAAGAATCTGGATTAGGGGCGAGCGGGAAGAAGCAGAAGGAGACGTTTACAGGCATCCAGTTCGTTAGCGGCATCAATTCATCATGGACAGACACAATCCCAGCTTGCATTTTTTCCATCTTGTCATCGGAGTAGCCAATTTAGAAGTTGTGCAATTAGGGGGGGAGAGAGGAGGGAAAACCTAGAAATACATAAGATTGACCAAGAAAGAACTAGGTAATCGACCAAAGTTCGCTACCTGTAGTGTATGGCCTCATAATCCACCGTTGCAAGGAGATTCCTCCTCTCAACCAAGGGGTGTGAAGTTAAGCAGCATCGCGAGATTTGCCCCGAGATTGAGACGAGTTTCTGAGAGGCAGATCTCTCACGCCTACTATGAGCTGAAGCCCTTTAGTTCAAGAAATTCCGCCTCTTTCATGGATCACGTAGAGCCGATCGAGTATCTTGAAACATCAAGAATTGGCCCTTCACGTGCACAACCTCGAGGCTGAGGGAAGAGAACGAGCAAAGTCCGCTGACAAGTCCGAGCGCAGAGCTTTGCGTTGTCGTGTTGTGCGGGTTTCGAAGAATGGGCAACTCGTTTCGAACTGCATCTAAAACATGTCACAGATATGTCAACGCAACTACCTTATCTCACTGCACAACAAATACCCCCTTGTGGCTGAACACTGCGGAGTGGCAAAAGGCACCAGAAGAGGAAAGGGGAAAAAAAAGGAAATTTGTGTAGACGACGTATTTCGCAGTCGCGAATACCCATTCCCCAGTTTTGCTTGTCTACCAATATTCGTTTTCCCTTATCTCTCTCTTCCTCTGCCTTCCCCTTGCCCCAGGAACACCAAATTGCTCAACTCTCCCAACGTTCACTCAACTATTAGCCTAGTCTCGAGTCTCTTTGAGTTTGGTAAGTTGCGATGGTTAGCTTGGCATCAGGTAGATACGCAAGCACATTACGTAAGGCGTTCAAATTAAGTAGAAGGGAAAATCTTCACTTGCGTTTCTAATTATTGTTATAACGGAATCGCAATAAACTATCAATACGCCGAGAGCTATATCCCCTACCCTGCAACGATAGAGGGTGTTAATTTCACGTACGGCCGACGACCCCAGAGGTGCCATATTCGCCGAGAGATTTCGAAGCAAGATCAGAAAGCCAAGGGCAAATTTTAGAGAGCGAAGCAAGCCAAGCCTTTCGCAAACACACACGCCCTTACCCTTTCTCAGATCTTCCCTCAGATGCGCTCGCAGTGGGAAAAAGATTCAGACCTCAAGACCCTCGACGACAAAAAGAAAACCAAGGAAAAAAGAGAAACGAAAAAAGCATTCATGCCATGCGGCCCAGTTCCTTGGCCATACACCTCCCGATCGACAATCATTTCGGATGAAGATGTAAAGTAGCTCACCAACATCAAAACACACCCCGCCTATCCCCGTTTTCATTTGTCAGGCATGTTCTGCATTTCTCTTAAAATAGGAAAAAGAGGTATCCATGGTTTGAAGGCCGTCTATATCCGTCGTTGTCCGCGTTCAAGTAACCGTTCGTGGCGAAAGAGAAGGAAGACCGAGAAGGAAGAAGGGGGGAGAATAAAGAAGGGGGGAGAATAGCAATCGGAGCCCAGTCGGCTCGGCCCAATACCATACCAACCCTCCTCCTTCCCAGTACCCCGGAGTCCCCCGGATATGAGGGAAGGAGAGCGCAAAAGGGATGTAAATAGAATCCGACGCCTCATGATTCAGATGAAAATGGAGGATCAAACCTGATTCAAGCTACAACGCTTCGGCCAACGCCCGCACCCCACCTAAGACGGCGAAGACCGCCGCCAGAAGAACGAATAACTTCCCGACCGCACGACGAAGAGTCCGCGACAGTCGAGGCGTTTATGCCAACCCCCGCTACTGAGAGGGCTTCTTGACGTCCCACCTCGCGGCCGATCACGTATCCTGCTCCAAATCCAACCACGGAGACCAGCACTACCACACCGGCGCTGACGACCCAGGTCAGCAACGTCGGACTGATGAGCGTGTCTTCGCTGGCGGCGACCTTCTTCTTCTTGACTGCCCTTGACGACCGGGTTTGTGAAGAGGAAGACCTCTTGTGCTTGTCGACACCTTCGCTCTTGGGTGACGAGAGTGTAGACGATGTGGCAGTCCGTGAACGAGCAGGTGTCTTGATTGGCACTGCGTTCTGCGGTTGAGGTGGCCTACCTGCCATGAGTTCGGACTCGGGCATCAGCCTGAGTTCTACAGGCTGAGAACTGGGCCCGACTCCGGGATGTGAAGATGCGCCTTGCTGCTCAGCGTCCTTGTACTTGGGCAGGCCGCGAGCAGCGGCGGCGCACGAGAGAAGAGTTGTGAGGGAAGCACGAAGAGCTGCGTCGTTATCGGCTTGATAAGCGGGGGACATGAAATTTGGCGGGCCGCGATGAACCCGTGTCTGAGATCGCTGCGATAGCGGCGGCCGAACACCGCTATGCGGATGTTGGTGTACAGCCGAGTTCGCTGAGTGGCTTCGGTGTAAGCCCGAAGGTGGGTGAGAAAATGCATTTGGGTGAGGCCGGAAAGTAGGGTCGTCAGTGACACGTCCCAGGGCCGTAGCGATCTCATCCCCGTCGTCAGAGTCTTCCGACTCAATCTGTGCCGACTGCTGTTGCTGGAAGGGCACTCGCACGGAAGGCTGAAAATTCTCGGTCGAGCTCGTCAAGCATCGGTCCTCCTCACTCTCGCTTTCCTCATATTCTTCTTGGCTGCTTGTGCCGGCGTGGATGGCGGCTTGGTCGACGTGGAAAGATCTGGGAACAGGTTGGTGATGTAAGCGACGTCGGCGGGCGGCCATGGACCTGCCGACTCGGAGACCGGTGGTGACGATCTCGTCTCCGATAGACGAGAGCGACGACGAAGACGGCTGTGATGCGATCTCAACCCAGGATTCTGGAGAGCGTCGAGTCAGCATATCGTCGACCTCAGTCGCGCCCATTCCTTCAGGTGAAAGCCACTGACCATCGTTCCTCCTGTGCAGTCCTGCGGCGGACCGCACTCCGTTCACCGTCATCCTGTTGTTCTGGCCCACGCGCTCGTCGCGCTGTTGTTGTTGTCCGTCCATGATAATCTGCCTGTTTTGAACGCCGTTGAAACAATGTGAAGTGCGAATGGAAAAGAGATATTCGTGGTCGTCGTTGTCGTCGTAAGGGATGTTGTTGTCGTCGAGGCCGGGGGTTGTGGCTGGACGGCTGGGGGGAGGCGCGCTTTCTCCGTCCGAAACCCCGCGTTTGGAGATAAGATACGCTGGCGATGCTACTTTATTTCGCGGTCAAAGATGTCTGTTCGCGCGACGCTGAGGGACTTCGAGAGCAACGTGGTTTATGCGGGAGTTGACGTGCGGAAAAGGAACAGAAACGAGAAAAGGTTGAAGGTAGGAAGAAGTATGCAGTAGACTGCGTCGACTACGGCTGGCTAACCAGGCACGTAGGGTTGGTGAGAAGGTGTTGAGGCGCTGCTGTCTGGCCTTTGTTGCGGCAGGTCGGGGGTGAGGTGAGGGGATGGGGACTGGCCCAGCAGGGCCTGGGTACGGATGCGTGCAATGATTACGGGGGAGTTTTGGAGAGAGCCCAGATGGAAAACGGGGCATCTCAGGATGATGATGTACATGTGCAGCCAGAACCTGGTGCAGAGCTACCTACCCTGCTGCTTTGGGCCAGAGCTTGTAGATTCCGGGCACTGCACCGTGTCAGGTGCTTAGACCACAACGCACATATCAGACGGCAAGCCCCAACCGAAGGTGTCGTTGCAGCGAGACGGCTCCGATAAGGACAGTGCAAATAGTCGCAGGTCAATGACACTATTATTACGGTGTACCGCGCCAGAATGCTTGGCAGGCATGATTCCGTCTGTCGTCTGCCGGCGCCCAAAACTCTAGGGGAGCTATTATCCCGCAAGAACATTCCACCTGCACACGTCGTCGGGGCGTCAAGTGTTGCATCGCAGCGGGGTCAGGTGCATCTTGGTGGAGAATAAGGTAGTTAGACACACTGTGGAACCCGCGAACTGCGCCCGCAACATTGCTATTCCTTCTCACGTCAACCAAGCTTGCACAGTAGCACCGACACCGGCTCTCGACGTCGGGCCTTGATTACAGTGTTTGTCTTGGGAAAAAGAGACCGTTCGGCTCTTCTAGTAGTCTGCGACGTGCATCCCGCAACAAGGACGATCCCAAGACAAGTTGTGATAGTCGTCTCATAATCGTCTCCCAAGTCATGCCAGATTCCGCTGACCTGTCCTCCATTGCGGTCCACCGTTCCCCAACAGATTTGCGTCATCTGCTTCGTTGCTTTTGCAGGGCGTGTCGAACGACTGAGCAAGCTTGCGACGCTTCCCAGCAGCTGCTGAATTGTTCAGCCTCATTCGCTGATGAACAGTTGGTCACCCGTAACGTTATCTGGTGAAGAGAACGGAGTGACCAAACCGTCCAGTTCCGTTTTAGCGCCATGGGAGATTCGCGAATTACCCGCCGTCACGAGGGTTGAAAGCACACCTCGTGCCGCTCGATGACGCACCGTTGAGCGGGAACCAGAGCCACGAGGCTGCTGTCGAATGAGAAGCGAAGTTGGGCAGTTCATTGTAGTGAGACAAACAACACACGAAGTCTAAGTATAACACCAGCCACACCTGGCCTCGTAAGTTCACAGCGTAGCAGCAAACACACGTCCATCACGGATTCAATAGGAGCAAGCGCATTTGTCTGGAGAACATGAAAACTTTTGGACTATAGAAAAAGCAGGTACCTAAACGCCGATTCCTCCTGGCCAGTATGTGCCTTTTTGAAATGACATTCAGGGGAAGAAGTATACTTACTCCGATCTGCATCGCATCGCATGGTATCGTTCCAAGTTCAAGAGTAACCGAAGAAGAGAAAACGCCTGACCAGCCGGGTCATCAAGATACCCCAAGGTAAACTGATAAGAGCAACCCCCAGAGCCCACAGATGCCGTCGTCATCGTCGAAGTTGATCCGCTCGAGTGTGCGTCTATAAAATTACAGACTTGAGATTCGTCTCAGCTTCTTGATAATAAGCCGTCTGCCCACTGAAGAGATGTTGCTGTGCAACGAAGATGCCCTCTTGGTCAACCCACAATAGCTTACAGATTCCGCAATTTGCCTCTTTTGATGTACAAGAGACGCCACAAGCCCACGGTCAAAGTGAAAAAGCCCTCAGGTCCATCATGTCTCCGAAGAGACTGCTCTCAAAGCCCAAAATCCCCAGAAGAGGAAGAAACTTGTCTCGAACCGACAGCCCACAGAAGCCCACATTATGTACCCGCGAATATGCCCTCTGAAATTATGGTTATTGTGCGGCTTGCTTCACCGTTTAGAAAGTGATCTTGGAGCCCTTGAACTCGCCCAAGCCACCGCGGTTGGTGGAGGAGAATCCACCACGGCCACCGCCGCGACCACCGCCACGGCCACCGAAGCCGCCACGGCCACCACCACGGCCGCCGCCACGACCTCCGAAACCACCTCGGCCACGACCGCCACCACCACCATCACGGTTGGGCTTCTGACCGGCGTAGTCCAGACGAACGGCACGGCCGCTACGACCCTCGCCGATATACTGACCATTCAGCTGGGTGAAAGCAGTCTTGGCATCGTCAATCGAGTTGAAAGAGACATAGCCGAAGCCCTTGAGATTACCGCTCTCACTGTGGGTTATGTCAGTCGATATCCTTTTGGGTATAACAGGATGAGCTGAACTTACGGGTCGGTAGGCAGACGAACGCTGGCAACCTCAGCGACCTCGCCGAAGAAAGCACGGACGGTGTCTTGGTCAACCTCGAAGGGAAGGTTACCGACGAACAAAGTCTCCGACTCGGGGCTAACGGTGTCGCCGTGCTTCTGCGCGCGGTCGTAGGCACGGGCGGCGGGGTTACCCTCGCCCTGAGGCTTCTGGCCAGAGAAGTCGATGTTCATAGCGCGACCACAGAGGTCCTTCCCTTGCATGGCCTCGAGAGCAGCGCCGGCAGCCTCGCCGTTGGCGAAGTCAACGTAACCAAAACCACGGCTGCGGCCGGTGTTCTTGTCGGAAACAACGCGAGCGCCAGTCAGGTCAGGGAATTCCTGGAAGGCCTCGTACAAGGTGTTGTCATCGACGGCCCAGGCAAGGGAGCCGACGAAGAGGGTGGAGCTCTTCTCAGAGATGTCGGTGCGGGCCTTCTTGCCGGGGATGACGGGGTCGTCAAGCGCCTTGCGCTTCTTGGAGGGCTCCTCAACCTTGGTCTCAGACTCCGAGGCTTCCTTAGAGTCGGAGGAGTCCTCTTCCTCATCAGAGTCAGAAGAGTCAGAGGAATCGGAGTCGGAATCGGAAGACTGTCAGAGAACATTAGTGTATTGATTCGTTGCGGATGCAACGATGTGACTTACGGCCTCGGCCTTCTTCTCGGTCTTCTCATCCTCAGAAGACTCAGAGTCATCAGAGTCCTCCTCACTGTCGTCGGAGTCGCTGTCGGAAGACTCAGCCTTCTTAGCGGCACCGTTGGTCTTAGCGACGCCGTTGGCCTTGGCCTTGGGAGCTTCCTCCTCAGATTCGGAGTCGGAGTCAGAGTCAGAGTCGCTGTCGGAGGACTCGGCCTTCTTAACGGCGGCCTTGGGAGCGGCCTTCTTGGCAGGCTTCTCCTCCTCAGACTCGGAGTCGGACGAGTCGCTGGAAGCCTCAGACTCTTCCTCGCTGCTGTCGGAAGAGTCGGACTCGGACTCGGGCTCGACAACCTTCTTGCCCTTCTTCTTCTTCTCCTTCTCCTTGACGGCGACCTCCTTGGCAATGGCCTTGGACTTGGCCTTGGGGCTCTCAGAAGCCTTGGCGACGCCGGCGTTCTTCACCTTGGTGAGAGGGTCAGCGGCCTTGCTGCCCTTGGTAGTAGACTTAGTCTTGCCCATTGTGTGTGATTGAGGGGGAAAGGATTGGGTGTCTAAAAGGGAAGACGAGGTGAGTGAAGTAAGGAAAAAAGCAAGAGAATGATTTTTTCCAGAGGTGGGAGGATGCTTCGAGGAAAATTTCCAAAGGTGCGATGCGGCGGTCGCTTGACTTTTAAGGCAAGGAAGGGTTCGGTGGTTGGGGCGAAGGGTCCTGCTGCGCGGCAGTTTGATAGATTTTTTTTCTCGCGATTCAACTTTTTAGTGGGGGTGCCGTGGGCGGTGAGCGAGGGGCTGCATGAGCCGTAGGTACGTATCGACCACCGAAGCCAAGGCGCTCTGGGGAGAGGCTGCGGGACCTCGAGCCTGCGAATTAAGGCTGCCGGATTTTGGCTGACTTCTAACTTGCTCCGCCAGTCTGAGCCAACCCGGCCCCGATATCGATCACCACCATACAGCTCGACCTGTCTCCGCGACGCCGCCGGCCTTGAATCTTTCGGTGACCCATTGACCAATCTGAGCCCGTTCCTCCCGGAGACGACTGTTGTACCCACCACATAGCGTCAAGATGCCGACCCCCGAGTCCGAGATGTTCCTGGCCCAGAAGCCCAAGGTCCCGCCGACGTTCGACGGCGTCGACTACGACGATACAAAGGCGTTCAAGCAGGCACAAGACGCCATCATCCGCGAGCAATGGGTTGGTGCCATGATGCTGCGTCTTGTCGGCGAGGAACTAGGCAAGTGCTACAAGAAGGAGGGTGTCAACCACCTGGAGAAGTGCGGCCATCTGAGAGGTTCGTTGCGACTGAGTTCCTTCATCCTTTATGAGACGCATGCAGAATATTGTGGCGAGGGAGACGCAGAAATGCTGACGAATTTCTACAGAAAAGTATCTGCAATTGTTGAAGGAGAAGAAGGTCAAGGGTACATTTTTCGAGCAACAAAATTATATCACCAAGCAGTAGACAAAGCTGTATTTGGGGTTAGGAGCTCTCCAGCTGGGACATGGCGTCGCTTTGATAGAGGTTTCCCTTTGCAGCCGGGGGCAAAACGGAGGAGTCTGGCCATTCCATCATCATGTCAATTGGCCGCGTGATGTGGGATATTCATCGCGATATGTACAAACGAATCAATACACGGTTTTGAAGTTATGCAATTATCCAACATCCAAGTCAATTTCACCAGATATGGATATTCGTGCAGGTCGAGAATGCCAAAATAATAAGAAATGAATAACTTGAATAATCCAATTGAGCTTACAGGCCTGGTTGAAAGCGACGAAGTGCGGTTGAAGCTCCGTAGGTAGCTAGCAGCCTCAGTCCGGACACCCTCCCATGCCAAGTGCGCAATAGGTCCGTCCCGCCCGCCCCAGAAATTTTCCACCGCTTCCCGCAAGCTCAAGCTCACGCATTCTGCATCACCGCGAGACGCTGCGTCGACGAAAAGTCATTAGCGCGCCGGCCCCGTCGCGGTCACACATACGAAGGATGATTTGCAGGACATGTATGAGGCGAGCTACGGCTCTGCCCCGTCTTCAACCCCCCAGCGCCGGCGCTCTCCTCGTCAAACCTTTCTCCCTCTCCGCGCCGACAAGAAACGCCGCCGCCGCCGCCGCTGCGCCCGCGGGCACATCCTCCGCCCCCGATGCCGCGCCTGCACCGCCCGCGAACCCGGATGCTCCCCCGAAGCTGTCCAATGTCAAGGAGGAGACCATCAAGACTCCCACGACACCCGTGTCATCGTGCCCGGCCGGCACCGTCCTCAACGGCCTGAACTACTTCAAGGGGAAGAGCGACCCCGTCGCACTACCGGACGAGGAGTACCCCGCGTGGCTGTGGACGGTTCTCGAGGCCAAGAAGGAGGTTGCCGAGTCTGCGGACGATATCGCCGCTGAGATGTTCTGTATGTGTGACCCCTTGTGAGGTCAGATGTCATGAGGAGGCGTGAGAAGCCTCTTGCATGACCTGCCAGAGATAAATGCTGACATGCTCGCTTGCGCATTTTAGCGAAATCCAAGAAACAGCGCAAGGCGGCCGCCAAGAAACAGAAAGCCCTCGAGGCTAAGCTTCTCGCCTCAGGCGATGTCGAGGCTCTTGCACCTAAGGTTCCTCTGCCGCAGCAGTCCATCAACCTGCCCGGAGAGAAGGGCGGAGACGTCGATCACAACCTCCAAGCGCTGGAGAAGAGAGAAGACCTGCGCAAGGCGATGCGCAAGGAGCGCAAATCCAAGATCAAGGAGACCAACTACCTCAAGTCCATGTAAACTAAGGCATGTGTATTGTGGCGGGTTGCGTCGTTATGGCTATCTCGGAGCCGTGTTTGTGTGTATCATACAGAGCATAAAAAGGAGATGCTCTTGTACAATAACTAGTGTCGGCCTGGCCGACTTCTATGTCATCACTGCAGTGCCATAAGTTCGGAACAATCAGTACGAGTTACTGGAAAAGCACCCAGGTCTTTTCATTGAATTTTGTACGCCTGGCAATGCTGGTCTAGGTATACGTAGAAAATGCCTGTAGAGTTGACCCCATAACAAAGGTCAAACAATTTGGAAGCATGAATACATGCTACTCCCTGTGCCCAATGTTTGCTTCCGCTACTCCTGGTCCTCTTCCTCTTCTTCCTCCCCGATAGACGTCATCTTCAGGTGAAGCTCTGCCCTGAGATCCTTCAGGCGGGTTTCGACGCGTTGCCTGAGAATCTTGTTCGTAATCGTGGCCTGTTCAGCTTCCTTCTTGCTGATTTCGTTCTTTAGTTGTGTAATATCTTCCTTGACGGCCTTCACCTCGTCGAGACGAGCTCTATCGTCATCGTCGTCGTCGTCGTCATCCTCATCCTCATCTTCCTCGCTGACAGCCGACTCTTCTCCGTCACCACTGTCTTGCGGATTAGGCGCTGGCGTATTCATTGCCATCGGTGTCGCAGCCTCGAATTGTGTTGCTGGCGTTCCGACCTCAGTTGCCGGCTGGTTCATTTCCTCCTCAAAGGCAGCCTCGAGCTCAGCCTCTAGATCGTCATCGAATAGCTCGCCATCTGCGTAGCCATCAGCAGGGAAATAGCCGCTGTCGTCAGCTTCGCCTTCGGCATCCTGTTCGTCTTCCGAGTACTCCTCGAATGACGGTTTGCTTTCGTCGATGAGTTCATACTTGGAGGACATGGCCGCCGCGTCGGCAGCCAAGAGCTTCTTAACCTCATTCTCCTTCAGTTCGATCTCTGAGCGACTTATAACCTTGGCGAATCTTTGGTTGACGGCATCGTGCATGGGCGGTGTCAGGCCGTGGGGCCACTTGAAACCAGGCTGGATCATGGAGGGCAGCGGCACCTTCTTTGCCTCCTCCTCGCCGTTGACTTGCTGGAAGACAAGTAGCATGTGGCAGATGTCGGCGGATTTCATGAATGTTTTCCTGTCCCAAGACTTCATGCCTTCTGTAATTGTCGGCAGCTCCACCATCACCGCGGCGTAATGATGACCCCGTACTATAACCAAAGCGCGCCGGCTGTCGTCGTCAAAGAACTTGATGGCAATGTCTGCACCGCCGTCCTTCCGTGGCAGACCGACTTTACCCTCCTCTATGCACTTCCTGACGTATTCGCAGTCCTCCCCCTGCATCATTCGCAAAACGAACTGCTCCTCAATCACGGGATCCTTTTCTTGATCGCTTGCTTCCGAGTCGTATCCATCCCCAGGAGGATGGTATGGTGGCTTTCCTTTCGCCCTGACAACAATATGGCGGTTACCTGGAGTTGTGGCAGTCGGTGTCTTGAGAAGCCTGATCTTCTTCGCCATCCGGCTTGTGATCTCGTCTTCGGTCTCATCTTGCTCACGCTTCTTTGACTCGATGAGCTTGCTCGTAGGTTTCGATTGCCGTCCGGCCTTCGTCTTTATCGGTGTTGGCGCGTCTGGATTGGCAGGCGTTGGTGGTTGCGAAGCCTTCAATTTGATCTTTGGAGTCGAAGCTGATGGCGTCGCCGGCATGCTGGATTTTGGTTCTTTCGGTTCGCTGAATGAAGCTTTGAGCTTCAATTTCGGCCGCGGAGGCGCGCTGATGTCTGGCATCTTGAGGCGAGGCAACAGAAGTTCGGGTTTGTCGCGTTTGCGCGCGAAGAACTTCACGATGGCCTGGGGTCACTGGTCGTAGCGCCGAAGTGGCAGGCGCCCGGTTGTCGCCTATTGCTGCTATTAGGTGGATCGCATTCGTCTGCAAAGGCCAGGAGAATGGTGAGGTAGGTTTGGGGCCAAGATTGATATATCGTCAAAAATCCTAGGGTTGTGATTAAAGCCAACAAAAGCGCAGAAAGCCTGAAGATTTCGGTCGTTGCCTTCAAACCCGCACCTTCCAGTTGGATCAGCGCAGTATTGCTGGGCGTGGAGGTAAGGTAAGGTTGGTACCTGAAGAAAGTACCTCTCTGGGGAGGCCTTACAATTTGAACGTGGTAATTTTTAGCGTGACAAACGCCCGTGGTCAACTCCAGGGGGTATCGAACGGCGTTCGGACAACCTTGACAGGAACCTACCTATCTAGTGTAGGTGCCTACCTACGTAGCGTTTCATCCTCTTGAGTCCCTCAATACGGAATCCAGGCACCGTGGGCAAGATAAGGAAACATCTCCATTCATGGAACACACCAATTTATCTAACAATCTATTGAATGTATTTCGCGCCGAGTTGCGACCTGATTTTTCCTCTCGCGACCTGTTCCTTTTTCAGATAGATGATCCATCCTCTGCCAAGATTCCGATATGGCAAATGTTCTCCGTGACATTTCGATCCATCTCAATCGTCTCCCTTTTCTAGCATGATGGAGTCAGCGACCCTACGCACATCTTTCCACTCGAACCTTGCGTAACAGACTAGCCAGCGCGAAGCCTTCGAGGCCTTTCCCTCTCGAAAGCTGTTGGGCATCTCGCTGAGTAATTTAAGCTGCAATTTCTTGCAGATAACGGGGTCGGTAACGCTCTCAATGAAGTTGTACAATGCATTTCGAGCCGCGGCGTAGTTCTTGGGGATCGTGAGCTGGTAGTCCTTTTCAGCTTTCGATACCTGTCTTCTGTACTCAGCCATGCGGTTCTGAATTGACCTCCTGCGAGAACTGGCGACAGCGGGCAGCTCAGGATTAGGTTGTCGTCCTTGACGCTTGAGTGGCTCCCGTGGTCGATTACTCCTCAGCACAGCTCTCTGACGCTCTGAATGTCTTCGCGTCGAATCATCACCAGCGTCAGAGGCAGTCGAGCTATTGTTTTCTCTTTGCCGCGTCACCGCGAACTCATTGTCTGGTGATCATCAGCTTGCGCCAAGGCCCTCGTCAACGAGCTTCTCACCTCCCATATTGGCCCGTCTCGCGTGAGTTGGGTGTATCGCCTTAGTTGCTCCAAGCATGTTGGGCAACCGCACGAGGCCGTCCTCATGCTGGATCTGGGTGGGTTTGAGGTCTACATCTGAGGCGAGAGACAAGGCAGTCTGAGAGTAAAGATCAAGGCGCCTTTGCAGGGCTGTGATCTTTTCCTCCGCCGATTTTTCCAGAGCTTCGATTCTGTTCAACATATGACCAGTGTCATTTGTCAATTGCTGAGAAATCCTCTCAATGGCGCCATCGATATTTGCCTGTCGGTCTTGCAAATCTTTTTCGTTAAGATTCATACACTTGGTAGTATTCTGTTGCTTCTCCCTCAGGATACACAGCTGATGAAAGAGATTGTACAGCATCAAGGATTGCGTTAAGTCGAAGCCGTGTCCAGGAGGAGAAGCTTTGGGAACAGTTCCAAGGCTCTATCAAAGGTTAGAAATTGTTTGCCATTCGTTCTGCCCCCAGTTCGCGGTAGTTCAGGGCGATATGACTTACTGATGGGTTCGAGGGAGTTTCCCGTCCACCTACCGACTGCTCGGCAAGGGGACGAGTCGCAGCCATTCTGATGAGGTGTTTCTGCGATTGTGTTCGCGGGAGAGGGTGGAGTGTGGTCTTGATGATATACACCTTCTTGGCGAAATCCAGCAACAGGACAGGGCCGAGAAACGAAGAATGAAGACTTCGGATATACTTGGGACTGACGAAGGGAAAATTTGCAATCCTTTGCTGACTTGAGGTTTTTCTCGAGGATGCATGGAATGCTGGGCAGCAAAAGATGGAGAACAGCATCAACGAAGCGTTCCCCTGAGCGGGATGATGGTTGAAAAAAAGGAGCGAAGATGCGGGAGGGACAGGAACCCATCCAGGCGCAACCTGGAGCCTTTTGCAACCTGGAAGTCATGTGGGAGGAGTCGCTGTTGCCTATCTCGGCGCTCGAAAGTTGCAATTGCCCTGGCTGGGCCTGCCTTCTCATAGCCGACGGGGAAGGAACGAAGAGGAGGGGGAAGGAAGACTGGCGTTATGTCAATATAAGTCGTTAACTGTAGACTGCCCCACGGGCACTGGATCTCAAGAGGTTACCCAGACAAAGAATGCTCTCATGTCAGGTAGATTAGTTGCACCAAGTGGTATATCAACTTCAGGTGTGCACCCCGTTTGTTCCTGCCCTCGCCCCGTTTGTGCTCACCCCTGATTCCTGCCCATGCATCGAGGACAAACCCTGCCTAGAGTTCCTTCCCTGCGAAGAAGACTCTCCATCCTCCAAGGCAGTCGACCTGCGGTTCGGGTCGCTCCTGTTGCCCTTGACGGCAGTCCACTTGCCTACGCTCGTCCCCTTCTCGCGTTCCTCCGCAATCCATCCGAGAAAGAGCGCAACGTCCTTGGCGACCACTCCGATGACTGCTTTGGCCTGGATCCAAGCAGGCAGGACCCCCTTCGCGTCCGACGCAGTTGCCATAATCCATTCGATAGCCCCTGTCGGCAGCTTCCTCACTCTCTCGACGCTCACGTAGGCACCGACGACAACCTTCTTCTCCTTGACGAGCACACCGTATTCCGCCGTGCTCAAGTCGGAAACAGGCACAGAGATGACGATGAATTCATCCACATCTTTCGCCTTCGCCGAGATAATCAGCTCAGGAAACACGCGGTTTTTGAGCGGCATCCCGAGCTTGTGCTGAATCTCAAACACGCTCACCTTGAACTCCTCCCAAACCAGCCCGCCCTCTTCGACACTGACTCCGGCGCAGTCCCACGCCAATGCCTCCCTCGTCGCGATAACGTTCGGCGTAAAGGCCTTCTCCGCCTCTACATGGTCCTCTTTGAAGCACTTCATAAACTCTTCCCATGCTGCTGTCCCTTTTCCCGGCCTGTCCTTGTGGATGCTTCTCCGACAAGCCCACGTCTCCGCCGCAGCAACACCGTTCGACAATGAGTTTCTCGCCGCCTCCTTCTCGAGCTCTGCAGCAGGGATGACGCGCTCATAGAGCTCAACCTGTGCCGTTGACTCCGGGTAAGACTTGGTACCCTTGGTCTTCCACTCGGCCGGTCGCGCGGTGCCATCTTTGGGTGCAACGGCGTCAATGAAAGGGACGGCCTCCTGCAGCACGGCGATGAGGAACGGCGCCAAGTCGGCGGTGGTGGCGCTTGGCGCCGGGAGCTGCCCCGTCCGGAGGCCCCATAGCCGGACCAGGGGCCCCAGGTTCTCGTCTTCCGTGTTCATTCCGTTCGTTCTCTGGCTTGAAAATCCCGCGACGTGATGCGAGTAATGCGATTGTACAGGTCAACTCGGTTGTTGGTGGTCGTGCGGCGAGCTCGATTTATATGAATAAGGGACTAGTCGTAATTGCCCCGACGTCAACGGACAAACTCAATTCCCACGCTAACGCGGCTGTTCGTTAGGCGATTGCGTGAGTGACAGTTTGGGCATGAGAGAGCTTGGATGGCCTGGTCTGAGACCGACTAAGTCTCGGCGCGCTAAGTCGTCAACATCACCATTCGGCCGGGCCCCGCACGATCCTGATCCTCTGGCGCATCTATCTTGGGCAATTTTGGGCCAATGAGTTTGGCCGATTAATTGACGACACATGCCAAAAGCCTCGTCAGCGCGATTACAGTTTACTGAGGGGCGCCAGTGGAATATTTTTGGTGGGACGATGATCGTGATGTCATATTAATATTATTCGACAGCGACCGTCTCAGTCTACTGCCTGCGCTGTAGCGCTCTCATGTCTATGTCTTTTCTCCTCCGCCCATGTGATATAGTCGTAATGGCTTGCCATGTACAATTCCCAAAATCCAAAATCTACCAACGAACCAGCTCTCCACAGCTTACGCCTCACGCTTCTCCCAGTAAATGTTGGCGGGCTCCAAGGGCCGCGAGAAGAGCGAAGCGTAGTCGGTACCGATGAGCTTATCGCTGCCGTCTGCGTTGCGGAACTTGAATTGCCTAACAATCATGGCAGTGATGGTTTGCAGTTGCACGTTGGCGAACTGCTCACCAATGCAGCGGTGACGGCCGGCGCCGAAGGGCAGATAGGGTGATGCAGCACCCTTGCTAACAAGACCATAGCCGTAGTCGATCTTCTCCTCCTCCTCGGTGTCCTTGAAACCAAGCTTGGGAGCATTGGGCGAGTCGGCCTCCCAACGGTGGGGGTCCCACAGGTCGGGTTGGGGAAAGTAGGCGGGATCCGAAGATGAGACACCGGGCGCGGCCATGAGAGTGTGGCTTGTGGGGATAACGAACTTGGTTCCGGGAACTGGCATGGGAGACTTGACGGCGCGCATAATGGAGTGAATTGGAGCGTGCAGGCGAAGAGTCTCCTTAACGATGGCCTGGTTGAGGGGCAGCTTGGCAAGGTCTTCGTACTTCAGAGGCGGCAGATCAGCACCGAGAATGCGAACTTGCTCCTGGTAGAGCTCCTCCATGATCTGGGGGTTCTGGGCCAGACGAAGCATGATCCAGGAGCTGGTGGAGGACGAAGAGTGCTGGCCGGCCATGAGGAGTGCAATCATCATGTTGGCGATTTCGTGATCGGGGACTCTGATGCCGTTCTTGTAGGTAGAGTTCATCAGGTGGGACATGATGTCGAGGCCGTCGGTGCGGCCCTTCTCGCGGCGATCCTTGATGGTGTCCATGTAGATCTGAGCGACGGTGCGCTGAGCGTGATCGCGCTTCTTGTTCCAGGGGAGAGGAGCCCAGTGAAGAGTGAAGTTAATGGGGGTGAAGCCCATATCAAGATCGTGGTAGAGAGCGGCCAGGGACTCGTCGAACTTGTTGCGAATCTCAGCACCCTGGAGCGCGTGGGAGGCAGTGAAAATAGTGATCTCGGCCATCTTTGGAGGCATGTTGACGACTCCACACTTGGCCTTGAAGTCAGAGCTGCGCTTGAAGTAGTTTGAGACCTCGTCGGCGATGATGGGGACGTAGGAGCGGAATGCCTCAGTGGTCAGGGCGATCTTCATGAACTGGAGGGGTGGCAGTTGTCAGCAACAAAGCTTCCGGCGGGAGAGCTTTTTGGTCTACGCACCTTCTTCTGCTCCATGAGCTTGGCATTGGGGCAGTCGTAGACGACGTCGCGTCCAAAGACAGGGGTGGTCAGAACCGTGTAGATTTCTTCGGCGTTCACATCTTTGAGCTTGCCGTTGAGGATGAAGTCGTTGCCCTGAGGTCCGACGGCGACGGTAGTCTTCTTGCCAAGGAGAACGAATGTGAAGATATCGCCGTGCTGTTATGGAGATGCTTGTCAGTTCAGAGCGCCTATTCCGGAAGTTTGTTGCGACATGCGACATGTTTTGGTGATGGGCGCATACCTTTTCGCGGTTAGCTTTGAAGAAGGCTGGGGGATCCATGCCGTATGTGATGGTGCTGCCGATGAAGGGGAACCAGTGGAAGACCATCGGCGGCTCATTGCGATTCTTGAAGAGGAGCTGCGAGAAGACGTTGAGGATGACGGAGAGAACGACAACCCCAGCGAAGACGGTGAAAACCTGCAGACCAGTACCCATGGACTGGAACTGCTGGGACAACGGTCCCGCGATCTCTTGGACGAGACCCATTCTCGGGGGGAAAGACGCAATGTAACTGGAGGTGGAAAGAGAAGGACAGAGGAGAGGTCGATTGGAGCAATAGGGCGGTGTTGTCGTCTTCGCACGCGATCCCAACTTTCTCGACCGGTCGCAGCACACGGGCGCTGATGTGAGCAGGAGGCAACGAGCAATCAGAGGGGGCCTCAAGGTGGTTTTAAATTACCGATTCTGAGATTAGATATGCCGCGTTTTGTTGGGTTCCACATTTACCTGTGCGACGAGCGAGACCACACTAACGCATGGAAAAGCTCCAGGCGGTCAAGCATCTCGCATGTCCATGCGGGACCTGGAAGCTGTATTATCTGGCCACCCGGATCTGATTTTGGGGCGCTTGTCACAGGGTCCATAGGTCATCTTATGGCGGCCTGTGCCTTTTGCCACCCCGCAATGTTCAGCCACAAGGGGGCAATACACCTCCTCCAGCATCTCATATGTTAGCGTGGCAGGGAGCCGGGCTCATTGTTACCATGGTGAAATGAAATCGCATAGGGCAGTAACATTGGGACCCTTGTTGCGCTAATATTTGAGATCCTGGAGGAGGTGTAGGTCATCTGTAGTGCCTTGTAGGGTGGAAGACCGCTGCAGCTACCAGGAATGGCGCTGCGACATACCAATTTTTTCTCTCCGTCGCCGCCGCGGGTGCCCTTTCCCCTACTTGTGCCTTGCTGCGGCTGGACCAGGTTGCATATTGCGCCAGAAAATCGGGAACAGGGATGACAGGATGGGCCAATAAGTGGCTCCAGCTCCTAACCAATGACGGGCCGTTCGTATTCGTGTTCCCGGAGCACCCCCTGCCTAATCCAGCAATGGGCGATGGGAATGATTCGATGGATGCGCAACTGCGAGAACTTTGGAAACCATCTTTCAATGCGATGAAGCCACAAAGAAATTGCCTCTGCTCTGGTCTTCAGTTGGACGCACTTTGTCACCGTTGTTTGCCGAGGCGTCCCGGTCACTTCTCATTCAATTCGCAGGAGATCACCCCAGACGTTCCTGTCCCTATTGGCGGACATCTGCGAATTTCTCTGAGGCAAGTACCAGTCCATCATCCTGTCTGTCACTTCTGAGCACTCACATGTGCTCCATTGCCAACCCGAATAAGAATCCGAGCCGGCTGATGCCACCGAGCTAAGACTGACCTCAACACCATCACCGGCTTGCTTCTCGCTCACTCCCACTGCGCGAAGCAACTGCGATTTCATTCTTTTTCTGAAATCTTCAGCTCCGCTCGATTTTCTGTTCGAGTGCTCATTCGGTCGCTGTGAATGTCGAGACCGTCTCCCCTTGTTCATCCACAGTTTTCGCGCCAATCTATCGCCTTCTTACTTACGATGGAGGATGAGGAGGGCCTGGCATTTGCCCCTCCATTCCCGTTGGAGGACGACGATTCGCTGATAAACATTCCAGCGCAAGTCGCAAGAAGACTTCATCTGAAAAACTGCCAGATGCCACTGGAATGATGATCAACGTTTTGCATTGATGGTTGTGAATCTGAAATGAATGATTGAGTTGTTAGACTCAATTCGCACTGATCTGTGAGGAGCATTTACCGACGACCATTTAGTTACGCAGTACAAGAATCCAGTACTGGGTTTCCTCTTGTCGTAATGTCGACTCCTCAGAGGGATTTCGAGAGGGACGAGCCGCGTTTTCGCAGCTGTCAGGTCGTTCCTAAACTCATCGACAAACGGTATATGTATTGGTTTCAAGGACCCTTAACATGCGTCAGAATTCGCATCGAGTAAGGGCCGTTTGAGCAAGGGCTGTAAGACATCGATGTTGACGTTGGGCCCCCAAGGCTACCGAGTCTACTGACACTAATATCAGCGGGGCGGTAGACCAAAGATCCGGGGAATGGATGTCAAGCAAACAACCTGACTTTTGACTACAAAGGGCGATATCAAGAGACAGCATCGGCGTATGATTACTTACTATCAACTCCTATTGTAATCCATTATTTTGATCTAGGCTTCCTTTCCAACAAATTGAGCTCTGCACCACTTTCCGATAAACCCACAGGGAGTTCTGACGTGTGCCACGAACTACAGAACTCGTCGCTGTTTATCTCATAATTGGTCCCGGTTGTTGCATCGTACCCACATCCACCGACTGTTCCAGGTATCATCACAGTGTTGACGATGTTGGGCAGCCATAGAATCCGTTTGCTCGGTTATCCACAGCAGTCAGAACGGTTGGGTTCTCACGGCTAACGTTAGCACTAGTCGACTGCCCTGAGGGATACAGGGCCCGAAGGTAACACGCGGACAATCCTTCGCAGATTTTTTTTCTGTCTCTGGACAGCCAGGACTCGATGGACTTCTAAACGGCGTTCTAAACCCGAATACGAATTGTGGGTTTTGTGCTGGCTGAGAGTCGATGAGAGCTTCAATCAGTATCAAGCCAAGTGATGCAGCAGTATGTCTTTCGGAATAAATAAGAAATCCAAGACGTCTGGAAATTGAGCGCAATTGACAACAGATCACCACTGCATTTCTTCTGACTCGTCGCCGACACCGTGGACCTGCTTATTTCGGCTCACAGTGTGACGCATACTTCAACTCCATAGCTATATCAGAGACCACTTTCCATTCCAGCTGCCGTTTACGTGAGTCATAAATCTTGACATCTCCAGCGGGAACTGGAGACGGTACCTGGGAAACACTGTCTGCGAAGTTTTGCGGGATTCTTGCGCCGAGCTGGGGTTGCTATACCCCAGCACAAGACTATCACCTAGCATGAGATCTTCCGTATTTGATAAAGATTGCGTAGAGTCTATTCTCTGATACATCGCTTTCCTTCCAACCAAGTCAAATCAAGACACTGAAGTCGAGTCAGCCAAACCATACGAAGCAAGACGGTTGAGATATCAATCAGCTTTGTCTCGCATAGCGACTTCTCGGTCACATTTTCATGCCAAAGACGAATCAATGGGGCGACACTGATGTGGTAATTCCATCTTGAAAGCTAATTTTTGCTGTAGGATTACTGCCCATGATGGCTGCAAGTCATCCCTTTATCTCGGTCAGACGGATGCGAGCCACAGCTCTGGTGATCTGCCCAAGAACCCATGGGCTGGAAGACGCGCATCGAGCCTGTAATCTCCCATGTCTCTAGAAATGCAGCACATAGGTTTTGATTCGAGTGCTCCTCGTGAACCGCGATGCAAGGTGCAAGTAGATTGTCGAAGAGCCCTCGACTAAGTGTTCTCGCTCACATCGTGCCCCAAACTCTTCTTTCCCCCAAGATTCGGGCGCTGTTTTTCGACAATTTGACAACGAACATGTGGCCCCGCAGGCTCAGACTTGTCAGGTGGTGAACGCGTGATTATAGCTGCCATCTGGTGCAGGCTGGCCCAGATTGCAGTTGCACCTGGGGAAACAACCCCCTCCCCCCCTTGGCCAGGAGTCAAACAGTCCGACAGTCTCAGCTAGAATTGTCCTGTGGAAGCTTTTTTTGTCGTATCCTTAAGCTAACACACACAAATACAAGTCGAAAGATGTTGACGGCCAATGTCCTGTGCTATCTTTAGACCGTTCAACTCGTGCTTCAGCTTACCACTGCCAGCATCCAACACGAATTCAGAGGCCCAAAGGGAAGATAATCGCGGTCGGTCGATCACTTCTCAGATTGAAAATCATGCTGTTCATGACATCCTTGGGCGGAATAGCCCGAACATCCATCCCGACTGCTCTATCAGCAATACCACGCGGATCTTGCTCCATCCCCCGAGTACTTGAAGGACTGCTTCAACGGAAATGAGATCTTCAAACCGCAGCTGGTCCAGGAGGTTCTATCTCAGCCTTGCATTCAAAGCCGATTTGTGTCGAGAGGGCAAACTGCTCAACATCGTCACATCCTGGCCTCGAGATGCCTGCTTGTTTGAGGCTTCTGCTGCCATCGAAACCCTTAAGTCTCTGGAGTTCGTCGCCATGCTCGGTGTATGCGATAGCAATGCTCGAAGGCGGTAAGTAAAATCGACCTATTGATGCTCAGAGTAGCAGGCACGTCTCTCGCCCAATGGAACAGGTCTTTTAATAACATTAGCCTTTCAGATATCACCCTTTCTGGCAAGATTTCCTACTGCCTACTGGCGCCTGTTGCTTCTGTTGCGAACAACGCTGAATCGGGTCCACACTTGAACTGAGATAGCAGAAATTGTCAGAAACACCTGGCCATCGAATAATCCTTTACCTTCTCTGGCTCCAAAACATTACCTAGCGAGGATGAGCTATGCCAGACATTTCTCGCGAAACCGTCCGTCATTGACCGAGTCGTGGAGCATCACTGGTTCGATCTCATGCGCGTCTTCCTGCTACCTCTCACAAGGCCCTACGGATCTCCCTTCTACGCATAAAAACGCGACCCGGTGCAATTATGCCTCATATCTTGTCCAAGAGATGGAGGGCTTCCAATGCTACAAGACCTTGTAGCAACGGGCCGATGTCTTTGCAAGTTGCCGAGGGAATACCTGTTCTCGGCATCTACTTCCTATTACGCGAACGGGGGACAACGTGATTGTGTTTCATGTACTCAGATAGAATGCACATGGTATGTGTTACATAACGTTGCTGCGAAGCTCAAGGCTCACTCAGACACGTGGTCCAATCGGTCTTCAATTTGGCCACAGATTCCCCCAGAGGCTGTTCGTTCTTCCTATTATTCAACATGAAGACATGGTGGGATTCAACGCTACGGACAAGTTAATGCTTCATTTTTACATCCGTCAAGCTACAAAATGGGTTTACAATGCGGTGCGCCGCGACCTCATCAACGGCTACCCTACTCCTATGCTCGCCTTCTGTCGCGCACAGCAGGCAGGATCGACTTGTACTACTCTCACAATGACAAAATCCTGTCTATTTGAATGTTGCAATTTTGGCTTGCTAGCTAGTCTTGAAGACGTCTGCCCTATCGCAACGTCTCGGCTTTTGGTATGATGTGTGTATGTGTTTGTGTTTGCTTGTCTTCATTTTTTGGTAATATAATTAGTTCTTGGTAACGACCGTCGGCTGTTTCCCGCTTCCCAGCCTCAATGCACGCAATGCCCCGTCTTCATGGTAGTTGTGGAAGGTATCTCTTTGATGAATCCCCAAAAGAAAGAAAGAAACCCCAGAAGAATGCTGCCCAAATGTGGGTTAGAAGTAACATGAAAAGAAAATGGCAGAAACAAAAGAAGCCTGACAGATATGCGTTTTTCGCTCTTGACGCCATGACACCTAGAACCATGCATATGAAGTAATAAAAATGCTTGAATGCTGTCCTCATGGCTCGAGCTAAGCGAGCCATGTTTGCCCTCCCCCTCCGCTGCTTTCCAATCAGGGAAAACCTGCATCTTTTAGACCGAAAGACCGGTCCATCCGTAGGGTCCGTCGACGTTGATCCAGTCATGGTGCTCCATGGCGCGCTCCCATCCCATCATAACGGCCAGCAGACGACAGCCCATGGCGCTGACGGTGCAGATGATGGTGTCGGTCGAGCGAGCGAGGACGGCGAGGTCCATCATATAGGCGCGGCCGACGTAGCTTCGCAGACGGAGCGCCTCGGCCGAGGGCGGTAGCTGTTTGTTCTTGGCCGTCGCGGCGTTGGAAGCGCTCATGGATGAGAGGCCGAGGTTCCAGAACATGGCGGCGAAGAATCCGCCCTCCCAGCCGAAGGCTTCGTCCTCGAAGCGGTGCATGACATGTCTGTCAGGGGCCGGTTTGTGGACCTCCTGCTTGGACGCTAAGCGGATCTGCTCCTGCGCGCGCATAGCGCCCTTGAAGTCCTCGGAGTCGTAGACGGTCGGATCGTCGGAGGCGAGGACGATGAAGGACCTGCGCTTGGCGAGCTCGTCGTCGCCACCGCTTTGCCCTGTGCCGTTGTGCTTTGAATCAATGACCTCCTGGGCAGCGTTGGCGATGATCTCCATCGGGATGTACGTGTCACGGTACTGGTACTCAAGGGGATGGCAATCACCATGGCGCACGTGAACTCCGACAACAGCGCCGTCGTTGGAGCCGGAGTCTCCCGCGTGCGCCTTCGCCCTGATGTCTTTGACTCGGTTGTCGACATACGTGGCGTCTTCCTTGTTGAGATACCAGAGTGCCTCGTAGCCCTCGCGAGCCAAGTTAAACAACTCACGAAGCCCCTCCTCCTCCTGGGCTCTGTAGTCGGAATGGGGCTTGCTGAGGGATCCAGCCCACATCTCCTTGGCCGTCTCCGAAGTGACAACCAGATGGCGAGCTCGAGGCGGGCAAGGGATCATCAGGTTGCGAGGAGGAGGGCGGCAGCTGGGGGTTGCAGGCGCCTGAAAGATATCGGTGTACTTGCCGTACGCCCAGCGAGAGTCATCGATGAAGAAAGCCCGGCCTTGTCTTCTAGCGAGGCCGTAGAAAGTCCACAACTGCATGATGGTGTGTCCAATGCCAGCATCCGCCGTCTCCATGATGAAAGTCATCGAGCTCTCGCACACGGGCTTATCAACCAGCGAGTCCTTGTTCTCACCGACAAGGTCGCCATCGTGGCCCTGGCCCTTGCTTGACCACGCATCGGCTACACCGGGGAGAAGACCGAACTTTTGAGCTTCCGATACATCGATGAAGTACGGGTCGTCCGGGGCGTCGTGGGATAATAAGCTCTGATCCGGAACCTGTGTGCGGTGGCGCATGTCTCTCACGCGTGCGGCAACCTCGTTGCACTTCTTGCACATATCTCCATACTCCTTCACTGACAATGGGAAGTCGTAGCTCGGGGGAATCGAAACGGTCCACTTGGATTTTCCACTGTGGTCAGTTATGACGATGGGCGTGGGGAAATCGGGCAAATCATCCTGCCCAACCATTTCAAAATCGTCATGACCCGTGAGATGCGGCAGGTTTAAGGACGGCACGCCGCCCAAACTAGTTCGGAAGGGGAAAGTCGCAAAATACAACAGCAAAACCGTAAATGCTGTCCAAAAAGTGTAACGCAAAACTCGACTGGGTCGCGGATGGATGGGGGATTTCCGGGGCGGCGTGATGAGGGCCGGTAAGCTTGGTGATGGTGGCGGAGAAGAGAAGAGAAGGTGGTTGAAGCTGAAGCGGGACGAAGTGGCGGATAGAGGCGCCTTTTCCCATCTTGAAGAGCCGGTGTGGGAGGCGGATCGACGGAGGTTCATCCGCGGATCGGATGTCGACAGCTTCGATTTGCTGAGGTCTAAAGGGGCCGGCATCTTTGCTCGCATTATAAGCAACTCTTGATAATGAGAAACTCTTGGTATCTCCAGAAGTAGAAAGTTCGTAGGGTCGGTCTAGTGGGCGGTCCACTTAGACGGACCAAACCAATGGGTATCTTTAAGAAAAGACAGCTTCGGCGAGAAGAACGAAGTCGAAGCTGCGAGAAGAGAATTTCGGCTCAGTTAAGGAGCGTCGGTGGGCGTCGAGCCTAGTTGGTGTTCATAGACGGAGAGGGTCTTCTTCCTTCTAGGAAGCGTTCATGATATTGACCGACTCCACTGACGGTCGCACAGAAGGGAACCCGAGGAGTGGGAGCGGCAATTCGGTGATCAGGGTGGTGGAAGACGAGCAATGCAGCTTGTGCGTGTCTGTACAGCTCGAGACCGAAGCCAATGGCGCGGTCGGTCGAAGGAGAGGGACAAAAAGAGGCTAGAGAGCCCGGGGATGGTGGGGGTGAAGCAAGGTAGTAATACTGCGTGAGATCGGCCAGCTTCTCTCCGTACTCTTTTGGTTTTTCGGTCGACTTTGGAGGCTCAGGATAGCAGCTGCAGCAGCTTAGAGGGATCCAGCGGCAACGGGAAAGGCAACGGGCAGTGAAAAGGACCCAAGGGGACGACGAAAGAGGACGAAAAGTGCGATCAACTGCGTGAAGTAAATGACTGATGGTGGGTCTTGGCGACGATCATCAAGGCCAGGGTTTGTGGTTATTGGAGCAGGTGGAAAAGGACGGCCTGCAGCGCTGCAGCAGCTCCCTGTTGCCTGTGTCTGCGATGGGTTGGGTCCACTACTTGGGCCGGGCTGTAGACGAACAAGACAGAAGAAGAAGAATGGAGATGGTCGACTGGCTCACCGAGACGAGACGGCTTTGTATGCCGGGCCGCATGTGATGTGTTGCGGTCCGTCTGCCTCGTCCAGCCTGCGGTATATGGTTTGCAATGCAACGACCGGCTGAGGAACCAGTGCTCGGCCCTCGTGTATCCCCTCTCTGTCTAGCAAACTCTATCCGATGCGAGGCCAGTGACAGCGAGAATATTGGAAGGAGCAGTATCGTACTGAAAACCACCAACTGGACCGAAGCGAGGTGAGAGGTCGGACGAGAGGTTTGTTCGTCCGGGCTTCTGATTTTGATACCTGATTTACCAGAGGAGAAAGGAAACCGGTTAGGGGGGGCCGGAGGCGAGGGGAAGGGAGGGGAGGGGGGTCCGGCCGGCCCTGTGGTTGGTGAGTGGTTAAGCCAGCTGCAAAGATGGGCCGGAGGATGGGCGGATGGGGAAGCGCGGGAGATGGGAGGACAAGAGGTCTCAGAGAGCCCCTCCCAGAGGAAGCGGTAGTGCCTCGGTCCTGTCGAGTTCGCGTCAAGTGGTGCGAAAGCTGTAGCGCCAATGTCTGTGGTAGAAAAGTCGCGTGTGTAAGTGAGTACCGCCATTGTGTTGACGTGTGTTTTCGGCTCGTCTAAGAGAAACGCGGGGTGCCGGGGCTTTGCGTTTGTAACAAAGGACAGAGCTGCACTTTGTGTTGAGCAGCTAAGTCTGACTGATTGCACATTGTCTTACACTTCCCGCCTCCTTCCGTGCAACAGCCAGCGTTGGACCATCGAGGCCTGCGAAACGAAGGCTCGACATATGATGATGAACACAGCCGGACAAGCAAAGCAAAACGAGGAACCGACGGTGCCGCGTGGCGGAGCGAGTTGCGGAAGTGCCGCTTCGCTCAGAGTCGCTCGCTCTCAATGCAGGCACAGGGCCGCAGGCGCAGACAAGGCTCGTCGGGTTTCCTCGAGGCAGTACTCTGTATTTGGCGTCATGATCGGACCCCGAATAGAAACTCGATCCAGGGTTTCCCCTCATCTTCAGCTCCCCTCTGTGTCGGCCTCTCTGGCTGTCAGCTACGTAATCCGGCTCTTGCGTAGCTCGGTGACTCGCTGCCGTAGCATTTTGACCATAGCTGAGGCCAGAAGAAGCAAGAAGATGGGGAGATCCTCACGGGATCGTCACATCCAAGCAGATCCGTTGGCGACGAACAAAAGTCAAAGCCCTACCTTTCCCTTCAACCCTTGGGGGGCCGTCAAACCGAGAGAAGCGAACACCACCTTTCATCTCAGAGTCATGGGAGGAAATTACCCCCTTGTGGCTGAACATTGCGGGGTGGCAAAAGGCACCAGAGGATGGGCCCCTCGCGCCGTTGTAGTAGAACTTGTGGACAGCATTTGGGATGCCAGAAGAAGTGGACAGAGTGCTAGGCTCGACAGGCGTCCCTGACAATAACCCTAATAGCAGGACCACTGAATGGAACTGTCCCCAACTAAGCCGTATACTGCTAGGTAAGGTAGCAAGGCAGCATGCCAAAAGAGAGCCTTGCCCGCGAGAGAACGAGGAGACTAACAGCGAGGGTGGAAACGCGAGAGCATCCGGGTCCAGGGCCAGTAGGCGCTGACAGAGAGCCCAAAGATGAAGCCGGTGGTCCAATGGTGATGCCTTCCCCCTCAAGTGCCCCCACCACTTTGAAGTTGCCAGTCACGATTTAGTCTTGGGGCCAACCCAAAAAGAAAAAAAAAAAAAAAAGGCTACAAATGCAGGTGCAGCAAGGGTTCTCGGAAGAGATCCGCCACCAAGCCAATCACGATTACTTCCGCCACGCCCCGCAGCTTTCTTGGTGCGCTCGTTACGGTCAGCTCCTGACCGCTTATTGGCTCTCTCTGGCCCCTGCGGCATCTCCAACCTGTGGCTTGCCGGACCTCCTCCCAGAGATGGGAATCACTTCCTTCTCTGTAAGCCCAAATTGTCAAGTCCTCATCAACCGCCGTCCAGTCGCATGCCTAAAACGTTAAACGGCTCGTCAGTTGGTACCCGCAAGCCATTTCGAAATTATCCCGTCGGACGTTTTCGTTTCGCCTCGGTCTTGTTCCAGTTGAAATGACAAACCTCTCCTTTCCATATTCTCCCTCGCCTCGTACTGAGGTGCTCAAATGCTGTTCCCCCCATTCTGCAGCTCCTGCGGGCGCCGGGTTAAAGAAAAAATTTGACGATGTTATGATGAGGAAATCCCAATTCAGAATCTCATAAAGCCGCACGTGGACCACAGCGATGGGGTATCACGGCCCCTGTCCCGACCCCTTTCTGGATCCCTCAATTTAGGCCGCTGCCGAAACTGAAATTTTGGCAAGATCAGGGGAGAAAATCTACTCATGACCCTAAGTGTGGGATACGGTCCTGATGTTTTGTGAGGTTTCCGAGTGGTGCGAAAGTGTTGGGAGGTGATAAAAACGCGCTCCGTGTGAAACAATGTCTTAAGACGCGAGGCGGTCGTGACATCACCGACTGCCCCAATCTCGTCGAGTCGAAGCAAACACAAAGATAGACCACCAGTCTGCCTTTCTCGTGATGATAGAGTCATGCGCGCAGGAGAGGAGCGTGGTCATCAGAGAGAGAGACAAGAGAAAAGAGGCCCAAGCTCGCTGTCGCTCTTTTGACTTTGCAGATCATCATTGCAAACGGGGACCAAACAAATTTCTTTCGTCATACGCAGTACACAAGAAAATTGAATTGTAATCCATCATTGTCAATCGCAACCACAGGCTTCGTCTGTGCCCTGCCCTCGGCAGAACGAACTGAAACTTCCAGCCCATCGTCCCTTTTCTCGCTCTCTCTCTCTCTCTCTCTCTCTCTCTCTCTCTCTCTCTTTATGCCTGAACAAACAGCAATCGGTTCAAGCACAGTCAGCGCAATAATTGGAATAAAAATTCTAGAAGCAACACGGAGTACAATCTGAACCTTTTCATCCGAGGCGTCTCACAATGTGCCAAACTTAAATCGTTTCTCAGTTCCAATACGAGGGTTTGCCCATCAACGATTAACAAGCTCTCCCGTTCCATCACGATCGTCCAAACACCAGGCAGGGGGGGGGGAGGGGGCGAGATAGGAGGAGGGAAAGAAAAACACACAGGTTCGAACGATCATTGGGACCGGACGTCATCACATCAGGCACAGGAATCCCTTGTTTCAGGAAAAGCCTCAAAGCCTCAAATTCCTCTTCCTGCCTACGGCCCTAACCTTGACTTCACGAGGCGGTCCGCGCCTTAATCCCCTCCTTTTGACTTTCGTCTCACTTAAATCGACTCGGTGTTCGGGGGGCTAAAAATAAGGTCAATATGTTGTCCTTCAATCGTGACTTGCTTTCCTTGTCTATCCTCCCCCTTTGCCGCACCGGGAACGGTCCCAAAATCTGTTTATTTTTAACCCCTTCTCTTGCCATCAGCTTGCTTCCGTGGTATCATGTAGCCTGTTCCGCGCCAACAAATGTCGATCCATGCCAAACTGTCATCTCACAAACTTCGGCCCCTTTGCGTTTTGGCCCGTGAGGCTGAATTGACTGGATGGCTCCTCCCTTCCGATCAGCCCCAGAGTTGGACAGTTAATAGGCTTCAGACGCAAACCGTTTCGTCAGGCGATTTGCGTGCTTTACAATACGGAATCGTGCTCAGAGGCAAACAATTGACGCGACACAACGTCCGTTTGGTTGAAGACCACAAGACGCAGGATCCCGACTTGAAGACTCAGCATGTCAGCTGCCTCCACCACCCCCCGGTCTTCTGCAGGCAGGCAGGTAGCCGTGAAGATCAGTACGTTCATTAACAACTCGGGGTCAATAGAACGGTAGGCCGCGTCTGATAGATCGTAGACTTCTCTTCTTTTCATCGCTCTTCGGGCGTAATTAGCTAGCTGACCGGGCCTGCTTCTGATGTACATGATCCATCACTCTCATCTACCTGATATTAAATGCCATCGGCAGAACCCGTCGCTTTTCTGCCGCATATTCGCAGAATACTCTGCCCGAATGACGACCCAACCCTCGGGTCTCCGATGTCGCACATCGTGATCGTGAACGGTTTGATCGTGTCAATAGTCTTCGCCAGTTTCCCCTCCGTCTGCCACGCTAATAAAACAGGCCGTCAGGCAAGGCTGACTCAAGAAGAAGTACAATGCATTAAATGCATCCTCAACCAATAATCATGGAGAAGAAAAGTTGTCGGGTATAGGAAAACCAAAATTTTCAACCCGTCCTGAACGCCATACCGTGCCCGCATGAGGCTCTCATTTGAACCCTGAACTACCCCCTATCACCACGTAAATGAAAACTAAAGTTGTCCAACAGAAGACTCACGCCTCCACTGCTGATGGTCTGGTACCGTCATCGAACGATGCTACCCTTCTCAGCGGCTCCATCTTCAGAGTGTGCTCGGGATGGGGTTCCAGCTTGCGTTCGCTGGCAACCCGAATGCTTCCTCTGACGCCTTTAACGAGGTGACCAGTTTCCACGCGGTCCTGGATCATTTCGTCGAGAATCTGGTTCACCTCATCAACACTCTTGGTGCGTTTGCGAGGGCCTGTTAGCGAGTTTGAGCGTCCTGTCAGGGTCAAGGAGTGTAAAGGCGCTGGAGGCGGGTTGATGGTTGGAGGAGGGCTGTGCTCGTACAGAGCAGACGTTCGGCCTTCAGGCCCTTCGGCCACTTCTCGAGAGCGGGCTGCAGAACGCAGTGCGGCCAACATCCGATCCTTATCATCAAGTCGTGCTCTCAATTCGGCGATTTCGGCGTCCTTCTCCTTAAGCACGGTTGAAACACTATGGTCCTCTCCAACCATGATGCCCTTGTTGGGGGCGGAGAAACCCACTGAGGTCCGAGAAGAACTGGCTCTACGTGCCTGCATGAGCCTCTTCTCGAGCGTTTGAATGTATCTCGTCTTGTCCGCAAGGTCGGCTTGCAAGGCGCGATTCTGTGCTGTCAACGAGGCGCTGCCATCTCCGAGCTCGCCAACACTGTCGTCGTCAGTGACTGTTCCTCCCTCGCCGCTGGAAAATCGCTGTCCTCCGCTTGATCGACCACTAGATCGACGGCCAATTGTCGATGACGCTGAGGTCATGGATGCAGTCCTTTCGAGTATCGGTCTGCCGCCGTTGGATGTAGCCAATGACGATCTAACGGACGCCATGGAAGACCTTGTGTGGATGCCCAAAGCGCTGTAGGAGCCGCTCGCGTTGACACCAATTGATTTGGAACTCAATATCAGACGGTTAAGGTGATCGATCCGTTCTTTGAGCGCTGTGCGGGCCAGCTGCATTTCCAGCATTTGCTCTTCATGCCGATGTTCAGCCTCCATTTCCCGGGCCTTCTCCTCCTCAGCATCCCGGGCCTTCTCTGCCTCGGCATGCTTTGCGTTCTTCTCCTTGGCCTGCGTATCCAGTTGCTGCCTCAACTCGAGAATCTCCATGCGGTATCGTTCCAGAAGGACTCGTGCGCCGCCATCCCCGCCGGCGCCAAGAGCTTCTTCGGCTCTCTTGGCATGGCTGACGATATTGTTCTTGGCTCTTGAAGCAAACTTCAGGGTGTTGATGGTCTCCGAGGTATGCGAGTTGGACGAGGCTGCACTGCCAGCAGCTCCAATCTGAATCGTGCAGAGTATGCTGACGAGGGAGCCGCCCGACAGAGCGCCTTGCAATAACCTAGTCAGCTTGCTGTCTCGGTAAGGAAGATGCTTTCCATCCTTGTCGGCCGCCTTCCCGTCCTTGTCTTTATGCTCAGAGAGTTTGGAGATGACGGTACCCAAAGTCAGCAAACTCTTGTTGATGTGTGAACCCTCCTGCCGGCGCTCCTTTGATTCGGCGGCCTTCTCAGATCCGGCAAGATCGATCAAGCTCAAAGTTGACACGCGCACTCCGCCGGGTAGCAAGCCAGACCTTTTGCTTTCGCCAACCCCAGGGTTCCCTGGTATTCGCTCTCGGCTCTCCACCACAATCTGGACCACCGCATGACTTCGAGAACTCCTCGCATTGAATTGGGTACTCGCCGTCCTGCGCGCTTGGTCCCCACGAGCAATCACTCTCAAAAGTTGGGTCGGGCTCTGCACGATTTCTTCCTTCAAGGGACTGGCGTAGACTCCACGTTTGCTATCTTCGCGCAACTTAATCTCCTCCTGTCCGCCGTTGGCCCCGGCGCCTGTTCCGGTAGACATACTCAGCAAATCGTGGATCTTTTCGTTGTAGATCTCCAGGTAGCTGACACGAAGAAGGAACTCGCGGGATGGCGTCTCTCTGATGTAGGAAAAGATGTCGGTAATGGCGAGTGGAATAACACCTGGTGAAGAGGCGGTTCCTTGCATGGAGAAGGTCTTTCCGGTGCCGGTCATGCCGTACGCGAAAACCGTTCCGTGGTATCCTTCCATTACACGGCGTACTAAGCGTTTGGCTATGCAATCATAAACTCGGCTGTTGTCGTCGTGTGTCGTGAAAACATTATCTGCCGTCGTGTCAGGTACGATGTCTCGCCACGCAAAGAGAAAATTTCATATTACCGTAGAAATAGTCGCCGCCTTCTTTGCCTCTGTATGCAACAAGGGATTTGCGTCCATCAACCATCCATTCGCCCTCGGTCTTGTTGTTTTCATTGCCGCCTGCGTCCGGTCGTACTCTCACACTGACTAGCACATTACCCTTGCCGTCTAGTTTGGAACCTCTCTTGTCACTGATGCCGTCAGATAAGGACTTTGTTGCTGCTCCATCAATAGGGTCATCATACGTCGTAGCTGAAGTTGAGTAGGAATCCTGTGCGGACGAGCTCCTGCTTTGAGGTGGTGATGATATACTGATAAGACCGTCTGACATGCGCACACTTGTGCTTGATATCGATTTTCCCTCGGCATTATTGTTCAGAAGGCTCGGAGCCCCGTTGCTTAAGTGAGAGTAGCTCGACGTAGCGGAACCCTTTGACTTGCGTGACGAATTCCGCGAGTCAGCACCCAGTGGACTCGGAGGGAGGCTATTGACGCGATTGTCGCCTCGAGGCGGCTGGGGGAATGAGTTAATGCTCACTGTCTTGCGCAACGTCTTTACAGAAGAACTGCTCATGGCAGAGACCGCTCGCGGTTGCGGAAGGGCTGAGGTTGGGGCGGGGGTCGTTGGGGGTGGGAAAGCCGAGGACGATGAAGGAGCCCGCAGACCACTTTTGGGGTTTGGTGTAGCAGGGCTTGATCTAGAGGATGGTGTGGGCAAGTTGCCGGTGCTTTTCCTGGACTTGGGCACAGGAAGAGCGGGCAAAGCCATCGTAGGTGGACTGTTCGACGCCCTTGCCGGCCGCGGAAGTGTCGTCGCCATTCCGTGCAGCAATTAATCGGATCCGGGTGTTCTGTAATAACGAAAGAACCCAAAATGTGGGCAGAACGCCTTCTAGAATGTCGGAGGAGAACAAGAAATCGGTCGGTCCATGAACTCGAAGGACAGAAAGGGGTTGATCGTTGCAAGGCTGATTACGTCGATAACGAGGGACCTCTTCGCGCGGGTAGGATTCGTCCGAAGGCGGCACACGTCGACGGGGGCTGGCCTGCGAGTGGCTTGTATCCCGGCACGTTGGAACTCTCGAAAGCCAGGGACGTGTGAAACGTTATTATGCGTTGAGGGTGTGTCGGATGGCGTGGGAGCTTTTCATCGGATCTCGATGGTCTTGCTGGCAGGAGACTTGTCAGTGCACCGGGATCATGACAATCACGGCGGCGGGTGCGGGAGTCAAGCATGACATGCAGATTGATCAGCAACGAGGGCGATCCCACGAGGCGAGAGCGGGTAGTGACAGGGAGAAGGGCGATAGTAAACTTACGAGATTGTGGGTGGGTATGGATGAGCGGTATTATTTTCCGAGTTCTTTGGTGACTGACGAGAAACGGGGGGGAGGACTGGCGACGTTGAGACTTTCGGGGGGTTTTCCTGGAAAGGAGCCAACTCTTGTGTCTCGCGGAGTATTCCCTGCTGTCCAAAATAGGCGGTTGGTTCTGCAGGCCCTGGTGGGGAGGGAAAACAAAGGTCAGACTATGGCGGATTCTTTGGTCGAGCTGTATTCTTTGCGCTAGTGAGCGGCGTACTAGGGATGTACTTCAGTACGGCGCGGGTTTTCTTTTTCGTCCGGCTGAAGAGCACGGTGCCTCTTGTGCCTCGCGCAGCTAAAGTCGCAGGACTGGGATAGCGACGGGTACTCAGATTGGGCGGTAGGTCGGGGAAACTCAAAAATTGGACGCGGGAGGAGGGAGAGGGGAGTTTCGTCCGGTGGAAATGTTTCGACGGTAATGCTGGGCGTGGGATAGGCGAGCGCGGATTCGCTGAGAGCCGTGGAGTCTGAGCTTCGAGCAGCAGGAAGCAAGTTTGCGAAGGTAGAGCTGGGAGAAGGCACGGTATGGAATTTCGGCCGGGACAGCTGGACGGGGAATTGAATCGCGGGAAGTCTGATGGTTGATGTTGTGATCGATTCGAAGCGATGCGATACGGTCCGATGCTTTGTGCAATGGAAAGACCCGGGTCTCAAATGACGGCTATGTTTGGGCTTGGCAAATTGAGAAGAGTTGCCAGTGAAAGCGATAGAAGGAAAGATTGCGCTGCGGAGAGAGAGTTCTGAATGTCGCGGCTAATGAGACCGGAAGCAGTGTATGCGAGAGCGAAAGCATGAGCGGGTGTTTACTTGCTTGCTTGCTGTACGTATGTGCGCGTGCGCACGAAGAGGCGAGATGAAAAGGAGCGTCTGGTCGATAAGATGGAGAAACTGAGAGAGAATGTGGTGATGAAAAGTGTGTTTCGGTGCGATTAGTGTCGTGAACGGTAAGGGAGGTGAAAGGGTTAGCGGGAAATAGGTCGCTGGTGTCCAGAAGGCGAAGAGCAAGCAAGGTTGAGTGGCTGCCCGATGATTAGATCCGTCGAGGGGAAAGTTGGGGAGCTGGAGTGAGATGGGACGCTCGAGGCCTGGCCAAAGGTAAGATATTTTGTGTCGGTATCCGCCAGGTGAGGCACCTTAGGCCTGAGGTGCCTACTTCTTTTCCCGTGCTAGGTGCGTTGTTGGTTCACGAGAGGGCGAAAACCGAACGACAGAAAGGTGCACGCCTGGCTCTATCCATACTTTTTCTCTCTGTCTCCTCCACTGTACAGAGTACCCTTGCCTTTCGCGGGACTGATTGCAGTCTGGAAGAGGGAGGTTACAGCAGATGGCATGCACTAAGGTGGGCACGTACCGTTTTTTTTTTTCTCCTTCCTTTTTATGGACGGGAGCTTGTGATGCCCCACAAAAATTGTGCTTGGATATGCCAACAACGGCTGGCGTATGAGGCACTCGATCGCGCAACCCAAGCTCTCGAGCCAAATGGATAAACCGGCGATCCTTGGTATCTGCGTCGGCAATGCCTGGCATCAAACGAGATGGAAGAAGCCGAGTGGAAAGGGCCGCTTGCTGGGCCGTCGACCAGAGATCGAACCGAAAAGATGGGAAAGAAGGTGAGAACGGTGTCAAGAAACGCGCGGAAAGGGGAAGAAGCATACTATGTGGTCGAGATTTCCCTCCGCGTCCCCTGCCATTTTACCGTCGAAAGCTCGCACTGCTCATCTCTTTGCTCGTGTCATTCCCTACATTTTACCTTGGGTAGGTACTTTGTACGGATACAGACACTCTAATTCTCCAGTTCCTGCCCGCGCCACAACGGTTGGTTGGTTGCTCTTCCTCACACTCCATCCGCTCCTCCACTCTCAGCATCCATTAAACTCATTCAGGCTCAACCAATGCGGTTGGCATTCCAATATCATGGAGTCTGGGGCGGGGGGGCACAAATATCGAAGCGAAATCTCTGTGCTCCCGTCCAGACATCCACTTAACCACGGCAACATCAATAATGACTAGTGTACACCTACTCCAGCATCTCAAATGTTAGCGCGACAAGGGTTCTACTGATACTGCCCTATTCGACTTCGGCTCACCCTGGTAACAGTTAACTCCCTGGCACGCTAACATGTGAGACGCTAGAGAAGGTGTAGCCAGAAGCCAAGGGGACCGCTGAGCGCACCACTCATCATCACTCTCACCCCAGAAAGCTTCCCTTGCTAGCCTGTATTGTTAAATTGGTACCCAGCTTTTGGAGATTGTGGCCTTGTCGCATCCCCTGCAAGGACCAGCTCCTAACTCAGGTACAGCAGGGGGTAGACTCTTTCTGTATTAGTGCAGCGATACATTCTGTCTAGAGGCGAAGTACTAGCATCCCAAGTTCTCGGCATATCGCGACCCACCCCTTTAATCGCGAAGGCCACGCAGAAACTCTCTCTCCCTACGAGGATACACGCTAATGACATCCTTTTGCCTAGGTAGTGGAAGATAACCCGCGTCGCTCAGTCGTCTGACTCCTTATCGCTACTTTGTCGGCAGGTCTACAGATACCTCGAGCCTCCTAGACCCCTGCTGTCAAATGCAAACTGGCTCATTCCTGGTCCAACGCTTGTGGCCTGCACGCATGTCGCTGGCTAGGACGGACGGCACTCAATCGACTACAAGAGCAGCAGCAAGATGCTGCGCCATCCTCGTACTGTACCACTGTCGCACGCATATGCAGGTGCCTTGTGGCAAGCAAGCAATCATGGATAAGGCAAGCTGCTACATCAGCCCTCAACTGCATTGATTGTAAGGTAGTCAGTCAACGTCGCTCGTCAGTTTTGCCGTCTTATGCTAAGCGAAATAGCTGTCGTGTATCCTTCTTCCATCATCCGGGTTCGGATCATGGCAAGACGGGCATTTACCTCACCCCCAACTCCAATTGGCATGAAGAACTACTGCGGTCTCCCTCGTGCCCGAATGCTTGGCTCCCACTCCATCTTCGGACGGTTTCCTCGACGTGTCCCTAACCCACAAAACCCTCGATTGGGAAAGCCAGTCGCCCAGCTTCTCGATGATGATGACTCGATCATCAATTGGACAGAGCGCGGCAAATGGCAGGCTAAAGTCAAGGGCCTCAAGTACCAGCTATAGTCGCAATCAAACGACGCCTGCGAATTGACAGTAACATCCATATGGACGGACCACGCTGTAATTTCCGGACGCCCTCAGATCACTGCCTCACCGTCTCCGGCAAAGCTACCTAGCATCCCCAAGAATTCCCAAGCTTGGGGAAGACGCATAATGGCGTCCAAGTCTGTGTGACGACCACCGCGCTAGCTGCAGCCTCGCCCACTCCCCGCCAGTTCTCATTCGTCCGTGGATATCAACATGACATGACCCGGCTGCAACAATTTCTGGACCCTGGACCATCACACCAAAACTGCGAGAATCTTCGTTCGAGTTGGTCAATTGCTTGATAGTGACTGACGATCTCTTCCCCGCATCTCCTCTGCTAACCTACCGGAGGGGACTGCTTGCGCGGCAACCATGATCACACTCGAGAGAGCGAGAATGAGGGTCAGCGAACCCGACACCGGGAAAGTGTCGCTGATCCATATCGGACGCCTCTGCCTCACTGCGACGGATGTCAGCTGCAACTCAGCGATCCCGTACCTTCGCGATTCCGTCATCCGACGAACCTGGCACTCATACCTGCTGCACCTCCGCAGTCCCACGTCGCAGGACGGTAGCGCAAGTGCCTCATCATGGTTGTTAGCACACGAGATGCTATTCTATTCCAGCCAGCCATCTCTGAGTAAGGCCAGGCCGCGGTCAAAGCTCATCCCTTAGAGTTTCCGAGGCTGCTCCTGACGAGGGCTGGCTGGATGTATCGCCTCTTTCCTTCGCACTTTGTTCGAGAACTGTCTGATCTCGGAATGTCACCGCTTCAACTCCTGCATATTCCAGACTCCTACTCTACCTAGCCCGCAGCACTAGTTGCAAACAGGCGAGCATGCGATGTCGAAGATACCTCCATAACGCTTCATGGTTGCATATCCATAATGCCTCGAGAACATTTCACGTCCGTCTTTTGGTTTGTGCGATTCATTCATGATGCAGAAGGAAAACGACGGCGTCATCGCCATCTGCAAAACAGTATCCGCGATGCATCATCCCTTTAGGTATAGAGGTCTTGTATCACGATGGGGCCACGCGAATCAGTGGGAAGACCAGATGAGAGGTAACTGACATTCACGCTTCTCCAGGCTTTAACTGCAGGGTCGACGTTCGAAGTCACATTAAACAGGAATTCGTGCCGTCCAAGGCCGACACTTCGACTGGGCGAAGCATGGAAGACCAAACTACAAACACCTGGGATCGACCCAGAACATCCCGGAGCCGCATTGCCACCTCGCTATTATACCTCCACAGGGATTAAATACGTTAGCGTGTTACTTGGCCCACAATATAGCCGCACAAATCCTGAATGGCTGATGTTTTTTGGTGCATGTTCTTTCTATAGAATATTCAGCAAACAAAGGGCTCTGAATTCTAGAGATATCTTACCATATAATGTCTTTTAAAAATACTACTAATTAGGTCGGTAAAGGGGGTCTTCTGAATATCAAACCTGAATTAGTTAGCCTGGGACGGAGCTAACCTATTTAATCCCTGTGGAGTTATAACTTCAAGCCCCTTACAACATTCCCGCATATGGCTACAGAGTCGGGGCTATGAGAAACATGGTGGCAGCAGGCTTCTTCCCCAACTTGATCGCGTGCGATCATGACGGATTTGCCGCTGCTTGAGCATCCGCGATTCGCTGCTTCCAGCAGTCGCCTTCATGGTTTTCATATCTTCTGGCAGATATTGGGCTCGGATGAACATGCCGGCAGGCTGTCATTGCATTCCGGAATGATGTGTTCGTGCTGCGAGCGATACCGCAGCTTTGGCGGAGAAGTTTCATCGGCAGTAAGTAGTCACCGTCGTTCTCTCATGGACCGTTCGGGATTCGAGGCATTTTCGAGATCTTCGTGGTATCAAGCTTAAATTTCCTCGCCCGTCGACAGCACGTAGTACACTCGAAATTCGCAACTACAGCAAACGGACTCCCCTACCTACACTCCGTGTCTCGAAGACTTCAATTTGGCCGGCACCCATGGCTTCTTCCAACACCCAATTGAACTCTAGTCCGTAAAACTCTCTCCACCTCTTCGTCCTTCCGGGCAACACTCCAGCAAACTCTCCCCGAGACCTCCTTGCCAAGCGTGCCTCGTCACTGGCCACGCCACCTTCCCATCGCTCCTTTAGCATAGACACGGGCATCACCCTAAATTGCGATTTAGCCAGCAGCTTGGAAAGATGTTCCATGGCGGCGGTAGTCAGCTTGAGAAATGAGCCGTTTCCGGGAACCGCAATCGTAAAATCGGCCCCCAAAGACGACGCGTCGGCTCGGAATAAGCGCGGCGCCCCTCCCCCACCACCCGCGGCGTGTATTGCTCCTTGCCCGCCCACGGCGTCGAAGCTGCCGGACGCCGCGCGGGAAACTGCCTCGATGCTCGTTAGACTGGCGCGCTGCTCCGGGCGCAAATTAAGATTCGCCAACGGTGTGTTTACGTCTCCCGAATGTATCTTTGCCGTCAGGAATCCCGCCCGCACCAGGGCATCAGCTTGTCTGAAATCGCAAGCAGAGCGCGGCATCGTCTGCGCCTGCGGGTTCTCCTTCAGAAACCTCAAAAAAGCAACCTTGGTCTCCTCGTCCAGCCCCGTCGACTGCGTGATCATCTCCTCTAGCTCGGAGCCTTGAATTAGCGCCTCCCCCAGCCCTCCGCGACGTTGCACGTAGATCTTACGAATCACTCTGCCGCGCTGCAACTCTGCCACCTCGCGCTCCACCGCCGTTGGAGAGGCGAGTAGCGCGTGCAGGTGCGAGACCGTCACGAGGCCCGGCATCGCTTTACGGTAATTTAGCACCTCGGCGATGCGCGTAGAGTTCATGCCCGCCGCTTCCGCGGGGACCGGGCCGAACATGTGGTTGCGAGTGTACATGATGGCCTGCACGACGTCGCGGAGAGACATGTCCGTCGCCAGCGCCGCGACCAGCCCAGCATTGTCGAGCCTGTCGTTGAAGTAATCATCTTCACCGTCTGACTCCGGCTTGACGGTCTTCTTCTTGTTTGCGCAGCTACCTGCCCGCGGGCGGCCAGTCCCGTTGTTCTTACGAGGCGAAGAAGCCGCAGGTTTGGGATTTGACTTTTTAACTCGGCTGCCGCCTAATATAGACCGTAGGCTCATGTCTCGGATCTCCGCCGTATTTCGGATGACAAATTATGTGACTGAGGTGGAGGAGGGAAGGGGTGCGAAAAGGAAGGGGAGGTTTTGAAAATGGCAAGGTAGGATAGTGAGTATGTCCAGAAACCAAGTCCGGCGGCGCGACGGGGGCCCCACCCCGTTTTTAATGGGCGGTTTGCCGCACGCCTTTCCGGATGTCGATTTCGGGGGGACCTCTCTGTCTAGGTAGACTGGCGTGCTGAGTGGCAAAGATCCAACGACACGACGCCTGGACGGTTGCTGGTCCTTACTAATCAGCACCGAACCAAGCCAAGCTAGTAGCTATTTAGGTAGATAGGTACGGACGAACGAAACAAGCAATGACGTTGGGTTTGAATTCCACGTAGGGTTGGTTGCTGTTGCTCCCAAGTTGAGGGAAAGGACAGTGGTGCGTCGTGTTCTTTTTTTCCTCCGACCGGATTAAAGTTTTCCATCGACTTTCATGGAGTTGGGATGAAGAAACGCCGTGTTACAGGCGCTTGCAGGACACATTTCGTTGGGACGAACATCAACCAACCCTTGGCACTGAATTCTCTTCTCCCTTGGGACGTTTACTTATGCGTGCGCGTGGACTGTGGGCTGTCGAAGGGAATTGACTTTGGGAGCTTTTTTATCTTGAGCCCGGAGATGCTTGCAGACCAAGGTACGAAAGGCAGCCTAAGCTGGTGACATCGCTGTCGATGGATGGATACCAAGGAATTCTGTGGGTTGAGAAGCAACTGTGCACGCTAAGAGAGTGCCGTTATCACGGGCGAGCTCTGTCCTTCCTCTCTGGGTCTTGAATCAAGAGTCGAGAAGTAAAGGAAAACTCGGAGTACCGCAATGAAGACAGACTTTTCTACCCAGGTCGCGGCCGAGGGACATCGATTCGGCCAATTTAGCATGTCATTAAGACAAATGCTAATTGAGGTAGCATTATGTGCCATGCTAATCGGGATACAAGAGCGACAGTATGAATCCATAGAGGCGTGATGATAGCAATATCGATTTTTTTGGATTACAGAAACGACGTTACGACTTTTGGTATAACAAGTCATTTTGTTTGCTCGGAATGACACAGCCGGTGAGGTGATATCGTCCCCCTTATTCGCATCATTTAGACAGCCTTAAGCGGCAAAAGTCAATAGTCTTGCTAGTAGACGTGCCTCAGCTTCATCCTGAAGTAATGCACACTGTAAAAGTCTCAAATCTCTTCGCAAGCACGTGAGTTGGTTACATGGCTCCCACGTTGAAATCCCGACAGTCACTGAAGGCTCTAACAACCTTGATAGGAGATCCGTCCTGAAGACTCAATATGGTGTGCTGTCAGTATGCTTGGTCTCGATAAAGTTTGGATTTGCATGTTGGTACCACGTTCAAATCTTTTGCCACCTCATATTTCCGGTACAGACAAGTGTCCCGGTTGTCGAGGCAGGTAGTGATAGCTCTTTGTCCCGTCACACATTCAAACGACCATTCGCGCCCCGAATCACTGAGACGAACTCGATCCTGGATCTAGCATAGGTCCATCAGCCGCGCTCTGTTACAGAAAACTAAAAACTTGAACAATCGCTCTCCGGGGAGAGGGTATGTTACGATACCAGGATCGTTGGTGTTACCATGGATTCCTATGCAATCCCATCTTCTCATCAGGAGCGTCAAATCCAGTTCGTCACAAACTCATTGGCGTATCTTGTGCGAATTTAAGGCTTCTCATTTGTCCCCACTGGGGCAAGTTGACAAACTCCTCCGAGCCTTCCAATTATAAGACGTCTGTTTTTCTCAGTGAACATCATTACCAACTTACCAGTATGTTAGAGACCACAATCTCTGCCTCCGGTAACCCCAAGCTGGGCACGAAAGGTCCCTATCTTCGCATCGAAGCGACGGGCGGGACGAGAGAGACAACGACAAGTGGATTGACATGTCGCCACATTATTCTTCCAGAAGGTAAAGCCACGGGGAACTCCTCGGCTTCTCGAATGGCCTCTGGAGAAACAGCAGTAATTCAGCCAGAAGACCACGACCGCCATGTTTCAAAAATCTCGTAAGCTCTGAGGAAAACCGTTTTCTCAAGCTCAAGCACGGGCTGGCAACCAAGAACAGCAATCAGAGCGACGGTAATGAGCGCATCCTCCGACAGACGAGAGCGTCTCTCGCGGAGATAAACTAGATCTGCGCATTGTGTGCTGCAATGCGATAGCATCGAGACAATCACTTTTGAGCACGGCGTTCTCGCTGGGAATGGCAAAGATCAGATGAAGAATGATAGGGCCCTGATAAATCCAGACGGCGAAAAGCATGTAGACCCCATGGCCGATTTGAAGAACCGGGCATCGCTTGCCATTGACTCTAATCCTAGCGAGTTCAACGCCATCAAATGCAGGTACTTGTTGTTCAACGGCCCCAAACCTGATGAGAACGGCATCATCACCTTGAAAGGCACGGTGCATATCGCCGAGGTTGACAGCGGCCTTGGTCCCGAAAAATTCATCAGCACGTTTCTTTGGCCTCCTGCTTTGATAGTTGGAAAACATGGGCATGGATTGCAGCTCACTTTCAGTCTCGCGAAACAGGCATTCTCCCTGACCCGACACCCCTGAATCTTTAGCCAGGGCGACAATAGACAAGGCAAATAGCAGACTCTATTTCCATCACCATTGGTGTGACCGTATTCCTGGATTCCAGGAAATTGTAATCGAGCCCATCAGAACGACCAGTTTCTGCAGACCCGAAGGTTCGGGAGCTTGCGTATGGAATATAGATGGCCGCGTCGCTGGAATTATGACTCTGGGCTCCGGTTCTGACGTCGAACGCGTTTGGACGGATGTGACGTGCATCACACCGGTGGAATGGGTATTGGAAGATATGAAGGCGTGTGGTTTGGAGGCGACCTTGTGGAAATATGCCCGCCGGTATGCCAGTACTTTCCACGTTCCGCAAGATGGATGGGAGAGAACACATAATGAAAGGAAGCGACGGAAGACGACAATACGTAAGAAAGAAGATAGATGAAGGTAAAAGGCGAGATCAACGGTGGCTGGATGGTAGAAGGTCAACAACAACAATACGAGCATCGTAAGAAGCCACTGACAGGTTCGTCAACTGAAGCCAACAGCTAACTTTGCATGAATCGGGAGTTAAAGAACACGTATCGTCGCAAGGTTATGACTTCGCTATTGTACGTTGGGAGGGAACTGAGACTACTTGACACCCACTCACTATCCATAAGTGTGGCCCAATCTACGCACAAGGCCTAAACTAAACATATAGTCAAGACTACATTACTTACTTGGGTATCTGATCCTGAAAGTTCAAGATAGTAACCTCGTGTAGGCGCAATACGCCAAATAAGAGTGTTCAAGATCGAGAGCAGCAACTGCGCCCTCAATCATGCAACTGTACAGAGTGACATCGCAACGCCTGTTCACATCGGCCGATCTAGTCAAATGATACGTGTCTGACGCATAGGTGAAGAGCCGTTCTTCCAGCGCAGGTAATGTTCCTTGTGAACAGCCATTCTCGAGGAGATGAGCGTCTCCGATGGACCGCGCCTTTAGCTGGGTGGCTGAGGAAGGTAGAAACAAATATAATCATAACAGATATAGTTGTCGTAGGTCTACCCTACGTGAAACATTTGGTCAGCTACAACGTTGACGAGGCCGTCGAATTTGCACAATGTCGATTAGAGCGATAGTCGAACATTAATAAAGCATCAAGCCAGAGTACTCTAGCGATGCCTGGATTCCCCAAGTACCTCCAAAGGAGTAATCTCTGCATCTTCTTTGTGATCCCCCGAGCTACCAGCTTCTGCGTCCGGCGGCAATCCAGGGCTTGGAAGAACCATTGTACTCGGAAACACAAACGTCCTCCCAACGCCGTCGGGTCCTCCCATCCCCGGATTCGAGCCCAATTCAAGCCCCAAGTTCCTGTTCTTCTTCTTCATGTGCGACCTCTTCCAGAGCAGGGCGAGCCCTCCAACAAGCACCGCCGCCAGCGGCAACCCAACCCCGAGACCCACACCAAGGCCGACAATTGAGGAACCCTGGTCCCCGCCGTCACTCCCGATCCCGCCGCCGATCCCGCCGGCCCCGTTTGTACCTGTAGCAGCGCTACCCTCGACCGTCTGCGCCGAAATCAGGATTATCGAAGTGACCAAACTTGTCGGTGTTGACGCTACCGAAGTAGCCGCTGATGTCGTTGCGCTCGTCGTATTCGCCGCGCAAGTGTAGTCGAGCTGGAGAGACTTGCCATCCGAACAAGCGTTCTGGACCGAAACCGTGACATTCGCTTGTTGGTCTGCGGGGCAATTCGTCATGCAGCATTCAACATTCGAAAGGAGCGAAGAACCGGCGCATACACAGGTGCCCTTGCATGAGTTGTTTATATCCTCCATGAACTGGGAGAAACATAGAACCTTTTTGCACGCAACATGTCAGCCAACCAATCAACACGCAAACCATTTGTTTTGACTGTAAATAATGATGAACTAACGTGGCAAGGCGTAGCAGCCGCCGAGGCCGTAGGCGAGGGGTCCTGAGAAGCCCCTTGGCCTACCAGGGCCGACAGCAAAATGATCGGGAGGAGCATCATGGTGGAAAAACCAACGGGACAAAAAGGAGGACAGTCACGCGATGAACACCGAGTTGAGGGGGAGCCGAGCGAGGGATACGTTGGGATGTATATACGTGAGAGATGAGAGGATCACGCCGCTGGTTTGGAGCTAGCCCAAGCGGCTGAAAGACGCTTGATAGAGAAGCTTTGACCGTGACCTTTCACGACACGACCGGTCGACGCCACGGGCCGGCTCAAAGAACACCGAGCGGTGGTGATAACTGTACACGATCTATTCTTCTATAATAAACAAATTTTGAAAACACGGCTGGAGCCGTGATAGTAGTCTCTTCCGACCGCCTGTACACTTCGTACAACACCCGTAGAGGACTGTCAGGTGAAGTGATGCTTGTACCCAATGTCTACAGGTATTATGCGAAGTGTACTGGCGCTGAGAACACACTGCCATCCCGTCCACATTCGTGTTTGGGCCCTGTGTTAGGCTCCCCTGATGTACGAACATTGGGTAACCTGAACCGAAAACGTGATTTGTAGCAAACATGGTAGTGCGCTCTCGCAGACCATCTCAGCATATACAGTACAACAGAAGAATGATGACATCTCAAGCATGGTCGTCTTTAATGCCCCAACTACCAACAAGCGCCATCGCCTTGTCGTCGCCCTTAGCGAGGCGATCGTCTTGCAGCGTGTCCGCTAAGCACTGCCACGGGTCGCGGCTGCCACCCCACTTCAGGAGTTTTTCCTTGAGCCGCTCGCCGTTGGCTCGGTCCAGCGCCTTGCCATCCGCTCCTGCAGAAAAGACAATTCTCCAGACGCGTTCAGCTAGCACGCGATCGAAGACGTAGCTGTAGTAGGTGCTGCCGTAGCCATGAAGGTGGCCGAAGAAGCCCTGCCAGCAAGTGCCGGGAGGATCAGGGCCGCCCTGGGCGTACTGCTTCTGCAGATCATGGTAAACCTTTGTTGAGTCGAAAGAGGGGTCGGCAACTGCCGCTCCGTGATAGTGTTGATCGAGCAGGGAGAGTAGAATTTGATTCTCGGTATCGATGCCTTCGAAGCGCTTGGCCAGACGGATTCTCTCAGCAACCATTTTGTATGGCAGAGGCTCGTCTGTCTTCCAATGGCGAGCGAATAGTCCCAAAACGGAAGGGTCTGCCGCGAAGTGCTCCATCAATGTGGAAGGGAGCTCCGCAAAGTCAGTAGCACATCTCGTACCGGCAACGTTCTGCAGCTTTGTGCGAGCCAAGATGGAGTGGATAGCATGTCCCATCTCATGGAAAAGAGTCTCAACCTGGTAGTAGGACAGAAGCGCCGGCGCAGAGCTGCTGGCGTCGTGCTTGGAGAAGTCGCATACCAAGGCAATGGTAGGCAATTGCATCAAAACACCGTTCTCCTTCAAGCTCTCCATCCCGTCGTTGGCAGCTTGCTCGGGCCTTTCGAACTTGGGCAAATCGGACGAGTTGTGGTGCAAGTTCTCGGCCGCCTCCTTAATTTCGTAAGGGGCAATCGCTCGCGAGCACCGCACTGTAAAGTGAGCAGGGTTAGGAGACTTGTCCTCCCTGAAGAATAAGTCGCAATACAAAACAGCAATCAAGTCGCCAGTGTCTGTGACGACGTCCAATCTACGAACGTCTTCGTGCCAGGTTTCACCCGGTTGGGATTCTCTAGGCTTGAAAGATATGCCATAGAGACGGGTGAAGAGCCTCGACATGCCCTGCATGACAGTTCCTATCGAAAAGAACGAAGGGAGATGATCAGGGTGACGGACTGGGAGTCTCATCTCAGCCCGCACGCCGTCCATGAGAAAATCCTTGTCCCATGGATGGATCTGAGTGGCTTTGCCGTCGAGACGAGTCTGCTTGAGCTTTAAGAGATCCGCCATCTCTTCTTGGACCATGGGCGTGTTATTCGTTTGCAGCGCGTGAAGAAACTGCGACACAGCGCTGGGAGATTTGGCCATCATCCTGTCCTTCAAAGCAAGATGGCCGTAGCTCGAGAAACCTGCGAGGTTCGCCAACTCAGATCGAAGCTTCAGCATTGTCTCGAGCATGTGAACAGTTTGCTTCGAGGCAGTGCGCATTGCGGTAAAGATTTCCTTCCGCGTGCTCTCGTCCTTGACGCTTCGAAGTGCGGCCTGAGCTTCAGATCCAGTGGTGGGGAGGCGCAACTTGCCCCTCATTGTGAGCGCCCGAGCGATCCCAGGATACAGCCCGTAGAAACTCGACGATGGTAGCACAATTTCTCTCTTTGCGGGGGCCATGTTCGAGACAAACGCAGATCCGACCTCACTTATTTGCTGTGAGAGATCGACAAAACGGTCTCGTTCTTGTTGTGGCAGGTCAACTGCCGATTTGGTAAAGTCCAGCTTCAAAATCTCCGCAACCGTGCTCTCCTCCTCGCACCAAGCAGCAACAACCTCGGGATCCTCCATAGCCTTGACCAGTTGGTCACTCAAACCAGTCATCGTGTTGAGCTGGTTCATGTATTGGTAGACCATGGACCAAGCACCAGCGGCCGCTTGTTGGAACCTCGGATCGGGGTGCGTCATTCTAACAAAGTCTGAGAGATCAAGAACTCTGCAAAGGAGGTCGCTTAAACGGTCTAAGTCTTTGACGATGCTCTGGTACTCGGAGACACTCGACGCATGCAGTACTCGGTGGACGATTTTCTGCGCCTTCTCCAGGCTTCGGCGGGCAAAGACGTAAAAGCCATTTGGGCTAGTAAGGTATCGGTTCTTGAACAGGCCAACACTGGGCCCGGCCGCCTTGAATGCCTTCGCAACTCGAGAGGGTGAATCGAAGAGCTCGCGCAGAATAGCGTCGTCAATATTTTTACCTGGAGGGGCGTGATCGGCGGGGATGCTCGAAGCTGCAGCGCCGGGGACGGCAGCCATCCACCGGCGCTGTTGGCCGCGGGTAGCTTGTCGAACGCATTGCTTGCAGACCCAGAGACCGCGACTTGACCGGGGTTTTAACATTATGAAGAAGTCTTCGGTGTCGCCAGCATCGCTGTGAGCCCAAGGCGAGGACTCGTGCGTTATGGGAGCGAGAAGTAATGAGTTGAAAGCCTCAGCTCTCTATCCGGACCTGGAGGAAATATCTGGGTACGAGAAAGATGTCGGCAGCTCAATCAGTTAGTGGCGTAGCCGGGACGTGGGCCGGACTTTTTTTTGGTGCCAGGGTGTACTTGCGTTTGTGAGCTGCATAATCGAATTCCCGAGCTCCGGAAATAGCCGCAGCGTGGGCCTGGACGCTCTTCTGTACATCATACCAAATAATTCTCGCGAGACCAACATCAAACTCCCTCAATCGACCAATTGAGTGGACCATGGCTGCTAGAGTGTTGCTACAACGGGTAAGCCGTCGTTGCCACTACGTTGTGATATGATATGGCCGCTGACGTACACGTAATAGCGCGCCGCGCCGTTGGCAGCGACCGTCCTGATGGGAGGATTCGCCCTGGCTCCCCGAACCGTCTACGCTGAAGCTCCCGAGGCCAGCCAGGTATGTCCGAGTCGAGGTAACACAACGACGGGCCTTCAAGGCTGATGTCCGCATAGTCGAAGAAGCCAATTTACGACGATCCGGAACCCGTCCCTACTAGCGGAACCCTCTCTCCCCCGATCCCCCGGACTGAGCAGCCCCCTCCGGCCGAGGAACCCTCCAAGCCCCGAAGCCCTACGCCGACGGAGCGGCTCGCAGTCCAGATCGGCAAGGCGCGCCTGGGTCTGTACCAGTACGCGGTGGGCGCCGAGGACGCCGTCAACAGGACGATGGACCGCGCCTTCAACCTCGAGCAATCTTTCACCAGCACCATCGCATCTCTTGCTCCTCCCCGCGAGAGCGGCGAGAAGCTCATGCCAGGAGCCATCTATGTTCTCGTCGCCGCCATGGCCGGTAGCATCATCACCCGAAACCGTAGCATCATCCTCCGTGCTACCGCGCCCGTCGCTCTTGGTATCACTGCTGGCTGGACTGTTCTGCCTATTACCATGGGCAATGTCTCCAACCTGACCTGGAAGTACGAGCAGCGCTTCCCCGTTATCGCTCAAGGACACATCAAGATCCGCGAGAGCATCGAGAACAGCTGGAGGGCGGCCAAGATTCACAGCCAGATTGGTGTACGATATGTCGACGAGAAGGTCACGGATGCTCGTGAGACCGTCGAGGACTGGGTTAAGAAGGGCAAATAAAAAGAGGGTTGGGACTGTATCATAGAAGCGGTTGTGAACTTAGTCGCTGCTGACGGTTCCTTTGTAATTCACACAATTAAGCATCTTGAAGTCATCACTTCGAGCTATCAAGCGTGATGGTACGCGCGATACGTGAATGGAGTGTGCAGGGTTCTACTCAACCCCCGGGTTTTTTGTGGCTTTACTGCCCAAGGGATATCGTTTCGCTATGCTCTATTACAGCGTCCATAAACGCCTATGATGCAACCTTCCTCATCCACAATAGAAATCTTTCATGTTTGAAGGGGTACAGCAACCTGCGGTTTCTCCGCAGGTGGTAAGTTGGTACTGACACCCCTCTCAGACTTTTTGCGGGACGCCTGGCTAACACGGCCTTCCGCCATCTTGCCGCCCGCTGCCATAGCACTTGGATTGGACTTCTTACCCGCTTTACCCGTCATTTCCGGGTCGATGCCCTTCTTCAAGTCTGTCTGCTCAGCAAGCTCCATCAAGTCGTCCAAGCCCATGGCCCGGCAGATTTGAGTGTACGTCTTGCACTGGTTCATCTTCTGGTACATGCCGCTTTTTCCGGGAACGATCTGGCATAGAAGGTACTTTGTGTTGCCAAACTTATTGTCGACCTCCAAGGCGTACTTGATGTACTTCGCGGCAACTTCTTCCCAGCCCGCAATGCCACCGTCTGCTGCTGTCCGGAAGCAGCTTGAGTTGGCTTCGGCCGCAGTCGCAATCATAGCGCCGTCAACTCCATACTCTTCAATAAGATCGACAGCCTGGTCTCGACTCTCGACATCACCATTCATAATGCAGGCGACGCCTGCTTCGTGGCATACTTCCGCGACCATGCGGAGCTGCTCACGGATCGCGCGTTCTCTGGGCCGCATGGGAGTGGTTCGGCAGTGAATTGTGAGGCCAGTAATTCCAGTGGCGCATAGCCTGCGCACGAGAGCCTCCGTTTCTTCTGGGGTAGACAGGAGACGGATTTTGACGCTGATACCGATCTCGAACTCAGGCATAATGTTAGCCACTAGAGCCTCGAGAATTGCGCAAAGCTTGTCAGGAGTCTTGAGCAGAGCTGCGCCCATTCCGCCGCTTATACTGAAGGGCTTGGGGCAGCCGGCATTAACGTCGATGCCTGAGACATCAGCCGCCACGAGTCTCGCGGCTTTTACTGCGAGGTCTGGGTCGGCCGTTCCGATCTGGAATATCAACTTGCCCGCCTCTCTCTCGGGGTGCGTGCTGAAGACCATCGCCTCAGGGATTGTCTTCGGAGGGTTCTTCTGGCCGAAAGAGGGTACTCTAGTCCAGTCGATCGTGTTGGTAACGGGGTTAACTCGGCGCGTTGCGCCAATCATAGCTTTGTCGACGGTTTCGGGGCCTAGAGACTTGTAAGCTGGTATTCGCAAACTCCGAATGTTCGCGACTTACCCCAGACCAAATCTGCACCGTAGTGCAGCGCCAGGAGGCGAGACGGGAGTTCGCCGGAGCGGACCATGGGCGCAAGAACGATCTTGCCCCTGTAGTCGACCCCTCGGCGGGGGATGGGAACTTTCTTGATTTCGGAGCCCATGGTTTTAAGAAATTTGCGAAGTGACATGACAAAATGACACAATAAGAACGTACGGCTACATAGCGTGTGACAAAAGAGAAGTGAACGTTTGGGATGACTTTCTCCAAGCCACGATGCCTCGACGGGTTAGTAACAGAGAAAAGCACCTGTCCAATGGTATCTTATCGATAAGCGTTTATCAGAGATAACCCCGCTTATTGTTTTCTAACTTAACTGACCGGGAGGCCCTCAGAGGTCGTCAACGCGAGGACTACATAGGACAGTGTAGACGCTTAACACCGTTCGACGCACCAAAACATGGAGTGCCTTCATCTGAGAGTGGACGACTACGCTAGCATCAGTTGTAGCCTCGAATAGATGCAGCACATCTACATGTCGATTTCTCAACTCTCAAGCTCTAACGCAACTGTAGAGCTTCATTGATTGACCCTCGCACCCGAGATATTTCGTGAACAAAATCAGTTGCTGAGGACAAGTGGCTCTACAATAGCCTCGATATTCCTGAGGTGCTCAAGGTCAAGTGAACCTCGTTAATTTCGCTTATGTTGGTCATGCACGGCAAAGAACAGACACATTCGCTTCTTATTCATGAGGTAATGGAACAAATTTCAATGCGTATCTAGAAAGATGAGAAAGCGGGCCTTGACGTTCATCACGGGTCAGCTTTCTCGTTTTTCGTTTGCCAAAACGAAGTTTGTGCTCAAAAACCCCATTGCCAATTCGACCGAATACTAGAGAAAGCTGTTTATCACAGGTTAGTTAGTTGCTAGTTTCAAGCATAAATTGCCACTGCGAGCGCTTGCTGTACCAAGTCGACATGCTTGGCTCGATTTGAAACCTGCCCTGCAATAACTTGGACTTGACATCATGGTCGCCTCGCAGCTGCCTGTTCCCCTAACCTTGCTGAACTCGATATATAGCCATGAAAATTCATGGACATGGATATGAACAACAATTGCGGTGGAGGGGCAATGAGGGGCAACTTGCAGGGGTTGGACAATTGAGCGCCCGAGGCTCGCAAGAATTTTTCGGCTAGGTTGCTTTCGCGACAGCGAAACTGTAGACCAAAATGTTCTCCCGGTTTCTCCCTTGCCCCGTATCAATAGCTTTCTGCAGCTCTCCGGAGACCCTCATAGCTGAACAAGACCTGAACCGGCTTCGCCTTGGCGTCTTGCCAAAGTCTTTCTCTCCCATTGAACCTCGGATGAAAGAAGAAGAAAAAGACAGAAGAGACTGACTTAGCTACCTTACGCACAGCTGCTGTTCCTTCCGAAGACGCCTCTGTAAAGAAGCTCAGGCCCCCCTAATTCCCTCGTACACCTTCTCCCCCCTTTTCCCTCGTCCGTCTTGCTGCCAGAAACCTGTATACATGCCGCTCTTACGAGGCATTGAGCTGCAGCCAACGCTCTCCAAGACACGTCTCTTCCCACTGAAGGCCCCAGGTGGTCGCGTACTGTCCGCCCGACCCAGCGCCCGTTCCACCCTCTCACATCTGTCCCCGATTCAGGTCCTTTCCCGGGCCAATCACTCAGCAACCCTGGCGGCACGCACCAAGCTGACAGCCGGGTCTGCTACCCCTCCCCCTCCATCCCTCCTTGCATCATCCGCCAACCGCAGCACTTCTCCTCTATCACAATCTGCTGCGGCCGATATCAAATCCAAAATTCCCTCCCAGCGCACTGCCCAGATTGCCCGCCACTTCTCTACCATCTCCAAAGACTCTGACCCGAGCCTTCACCAGCAAGAGAACGCAATGGCCTCCCAATACTCTGTCCGCAAGGTTGCGGCCCCCAACACCCTCGAGCACCGCGTCTACATCGAGAAGGATGGCGTTCCCGTCTCCCCCTTCCACGATATTCCTCTGTACGCCAATGCCGAGCAGACCATCCTGAACATGGTCGTTGAGATCCCCCGCTGGACCAACGCCAAGCTTGAGGTATGACTGACGCCAAACTCCGTCCTCCCACTCATGCTGGCCTTTTTCACTGGCATAGACATGAGAGACGCTGTTCTCAGACGGACTACACCCAATGGCTAAGTGACGCTGACCGACATTTACCATATAGATCTCCAAGGAGGAGCTCCTCAACCCCATCAAGCAGGACATAAAGAAGGGCAAGCTTCGCTACGTCCGCAACTGCTTCCCCCACAAGGGCTACCTCTGGAACTACGGTGCCTTCCCCCAGACCTGGGAGGACCCCAATGCCATCCACCCTGAGACCAAGGCCAAGGGTGACAACGACCCGCTTGATGTTTGCGAGATCGGTGAGCTCGTTGGCTACACCGGTCAGGTTAAGCAGGTCAAGGTCCTCGGTGTTATGGCCCTTCTCGACGAGGAGGAGACCGACTGGAAGGTTATCGTTATCGACGTTAACGACCCTCTGGCTCCCAAGCTGAACGACGTTGAGGACGTCGAGCGCCACCTGCCCGGCCTTCTCCGTGCCACCAACGAGTGGTTCCGCATCTACAAGATCCCTGACGGAAAGCCCGAGAACCAGTTCGCCTTCACCGGCGAGTGCAAGAACAAGAGGTTGGTTTTTGGTTGCAAAAGAATAATGATCTCGAGGTTGCTGACTTATCTGACAGCTACGCCATGGACGTCGTCCGTGAGTGCGCTGAGGCTTGGGAGAGACTCATCACCGGCAAGACCCAGGCCGGCTCCATCTCCACGTAAGTCAATACCAAGCCATATCTTGGCGAACCCGTCTTCGAGCTACAGAGACTGACAATACGCGCAGCGCCAACGTCACCGTCCAGCAGTCTCCTGCTCGTAATTCCCCTGATCAGCTCCCGCCTCTGCCCCATCACCAGGAGCTCCCTGCCGAGAAGATCGACGCCTCCATCGACAAGTGGTTCTTCATCAGCGGTGCCTCCGCATAAGTGCGCTCCGCGTTGTGCGAACTTGGCTTGGGCAGATGTCTCCTACGTCCAGGCGTCCTTGCTTTGCTAGTAGATGCAGTTGAAAACAAGGTTGATATCCGACAGCCGAGAATGGCATCAACTTGGAAATACCAAAAAGTAAAACTTTAAATGATCATGACCATGTTTCCATAGTTATTCGTGACAATTTGGTTCAGGCTGAAGCCGTGCATGCAGGCTTCTTTGGCATGCCGATGACTCCATGTACCTACTATGTCCAACTATAATATCTATGATCATCCAGTAGTGTCTTCTGCACTTTTGTTTTCGTAGCTGCCAATTGTACGTCAACCAAGATCTCCCCAGGGACATCATTCGTGCCCATACCATGAACGCCGTACCGTACATGCAAATGCCATAAAAATACATACACATTGAGTCGCATCGCATCCCTCACCCCTTCTTCCTTAATCATTCAAGTCGGCTTGCTTCTGCAGACCGCGGGAGTGTCTGTCAACCTCCTCGATAATGTTCTTGATACCCATGCGTTCGCAATCGAGCTTCATCTCCTTGCCGTCCTCTGTTTCTCCCCGTCAGCGAAAATGACTTTTCAAATACCCCCCGACACGCGACTTATACGCGGTCTCTGGCCAAAAAGTTTCATCAGGTATTAAACGTACTGAACTTGACGAGCAACGAAGGCGGCTCCGTCGACGTCCTGGGCAAGAGAGTCGTGTTGATCGTCATGCCGGTCGAGCGGGCCGTGGGCGGGATGAAGGATAAGAAAAGCCGCGCCGACTTGGCTGCCGGGGAGAAGGGGTTGAACTTTGTGGTGATCTCGGTCATGAATTTCGTGATCATCTCGTGCGGAATCGAGGCAGCTCGCGCGTGCCTCTTGCGGGTGATCAGTTGGTTCGGTGGTGAGATGTTGAGAGAGATGGAGTCGTCAGGACGAAGATCCGGTAGAGAGATTTGGGGGGGGGGGGGGGGGATTTGATGGCCTACGTTTTCGCAATGGACGGGCGTGAAGCTGTCACCAAAATTTCGCGCGCGGCTCGGGCATTGGGGAGCTTGGACGTCGCGGGTGTGACTGGCTTGATTTCGGTTTAGTTGAATATCGTTATAGTGGATCGGGGGGAGGGCGAAGGTGCCTTTAGTGCGGAAATCTACCACTCTTTCGTCACTGAAAAGAAGCCAGCTTTACTCCTTACCAGATGCCCATATAAGTCAGTCACACCAAATTCACCGGCACAAATTTTGAAATTTTCTTCTCAAGGACCCTCGCGATCAAAAGGCGCGACACTGTGAACTAAAATGTCTTTTGAGGGTCTGCAGGAGCGCCTCACGGCCCTGCAAGAAACCACGTCCCAGCTCAAAGAGCTTATCGACAGGCTACAGAACCTCAAGTTCCAGCCCGGGTCGGTCCCGCTGGGGGCAGATGAGGATAGCACCGTTAGCACAGAGCTGAGCTCCGAGATCAGCCAGATATTGAGGGAAGAGGAGGAGGAGTTGGAGCTTTTGGGGGAGGAAGTCGAGGATCTAAGGGCGGGACGACCTGGGAGCGAGGCCGAACATACGAAGACGAGGCTCAAGGATGGGTTGGACAGGCTGAGGCAGGAGCTCAAGCGGTGAGCAGCTACGATGTTTATCTTCACGTCACGGGGAATCTGGTGGCTAATCCATGCTCACGCAGCTCCCGAATCACATTTCGTAAAGCGCAGCTTACGGCGAAGCGCAATCTCTCACAGGCGCAGCGCCTGGAACGCGAACTACTACTTCAATTCTACTCGCAACCCGTCTCCGAAGCTTCGTCACCATCGCTTGGCGCGCAGAAGGCACCGCTGCGCGACATCGTCCGCCACCGACAGGTTCGTGAGACCCGAGACGACTACGCAACGAGCTCCTTGACGGAGGAGGATAAGCGGACGATCGGAGCGAGTAGCAATGTGACGATCGCACTGCGCGAGACGCACCAGCGAATACAGGAGGAGTTGGCGAAGAGCGAATTCGCGCACCAGGCCCTCGAGGAGTCGTCGCAGGCGTTGAAGCAGCTCAATGAGTCCTACGGCTCGCTAGATACCATGTTGAGCAGCTCCAAAGATTTGCTGGGCACGTTGCTGCGGTCGCAAAAAAGTGATACGTGGTATCTCCAGACGGCACTTTACATGCTGATGGCGACGGGCGCCTGGCTGTTGTTCCGGAGGCTGCTATACGGACCTCTTTGGTGGTTGATGTGGCTGCCGCTGCGACTGATGTTCAACATCAGTATCGGTAGCGGCAAGGCGGTGGTGAATTACGCGGGATCGGTGGATCAGCCGTCGGAATCGGTAGTCGCTGAGGGCGAAGGAAAGATTCATGTCGACGGTCTTCCGGACGAATCGCTGCCTACCGTGGACGTGCGTGAGCCGCTGCGATCGGCGGCTGTCGATGGAGATCCCGAGTCGCTGGTAGAGAAGGTGGGTAAGATCGTGGAGGAGATGCCGGCGGAGATCGGCGGCGAAACGACGGCTGAAGGCGATCCTGGTTATGAACATCTGAATATTGAGGCTGTGGTTGACCAGGCGCCCGGTGATCTGAAGCAGGGTTCGCAAGAAGAAGTTAGACAGAGAGATGAGTTGTAGAGTTAGGTGAAGCTAGCAAAGCATCCTTTAGTCGAAACGTCCAACAGTCTCGGTCTAAGTAAAGGAAGGTAGGTCACATCGTCACATAGCCATATGCCTGATCTTTTTCTTCGCCCTGTTCTGAGCTAAAAGCCCGTGGCTCTGAAGACTTGTGGCGTGCAGTCGGTGTTGAGCGATCGCAAGCAAAAGTGCCTCTTTCTTTGTTCATCAAATCTTCGAAGCATTCCAGGCGCTCTTGGAGGAATTTCATGTACAAACGGTGTTCCTGACAGTCTTACATCAGCTTCTGACTTCGTCCCATGTGATCTACTGCCGAGCTTATTCTAACATCCCACAAGAGCGTAGTCGGGATGAACCCCAGGCGCTCGCGGGTTGCCAGTCCAATGAGGGGCTACAGGGTCAGCGCAGGGGTCCGGCTTTGCATTGCACGGCTCCATCCGCATTGAAGCCCAGCGCCAGGGAGGAAAAGGAGGAATTCATCGGGCGTAGCGTTTGGGCGGATGAAGGACTGACCCATGCGACGTGTGCTTTTCGTTAGATAGAAAAATGGATTACCAAATTGATTACTGCGGTTGTGCGGTATTGTTTGAAGCCAAAACGCTCACACGACACAAACAGCTTTCTTCTTGGTTCCAAGTGTTATTCGATTGCGCCGGTTCTGGATTGTTTGTCGTTGTGGGCTTTGCCACACGGAGGCCTGACGGCGCTTGCTACTAAGTCGGGTCGTAGCTCGTATGGGGATGTCGCCACGGCACTGGTGTATTGGGAGGGTGGTGCTATATCCGTACTGCGGTTGCAGGCCAAAGTTTTACCCCCTGTTCAGGTTCTTGTGGCTTGAGCTATTCCTACTGGTACTTCCTCTTGCTGGTGCTATTAAGCGATTTCTAGCTATTTAAACTAGACGCTCTGTCCCCACGATACCAGTGTTAGGGGTTGAATATACCCATTACGCTATGTAGATCTTAGATCGGGAAACCGAGTGGTGTGTGTGTGGTTGATGGGCATCTCGTATTCATGCACTTCGTACGAAAGTAAAGACATACAGATTGGATTGGATTGGGTGCTCTTTCTTTCGACGCTGCTGACGAAGGCTTTCTTGTAGTGGTGCACAGACGACGCTGCGCACCGCGCTATGCCTTCCTGCCTGTCCTGTGTGCACCTCCAGCATCTCATGTGTTGGCGTGCGAAACGGCCCACTGTTACCAGGATGAGCTGAAATCGCATAGGGCAGTAACAGTAGAAACCTTGCCGCGCTAACATTTGAGATGCTGGAGGTAAGTCATCTTCGTGTTCTATTGACCGGCCGACAACGGGTGACGGCATATATGACGATCGGTATCGGTCAGGAATAGAGTGGACAAATGAAAACCAGCCGACGTTAGATGGGCTGAACGAATAGTCATGCCGTCCCTGTTGGAAGCCGTCACTCATGGTCGGTTGAAACGACTCTAGATCACAAGGGGCCTGGGGGAGATTCCAGTGGGCTGATGGGGCAAGTACCTAAGGAAGACAATCACCGATGCCGCTGGAAGCTCCTTTAAGCAATAGAAACTTGTTGTCGTCGGCGATCCGCCTTCGCCGCCATCGAAGCTGGGAGAATAAAAAACTCGGCGGCAGGCTGGATTCGCTAAGTCCATCTCGCATTTAGTGCTCATTTGGGCGTCCAGTTGTAGCTGGTCTAGGCTGCATTGATTCCTCCTAGGCATTCCGAAATTTGATCTGGTCAGATACCGCTGTCTGCTACTAATGTGCAGGAAACGGACGCCGTCAAGAAGTTGCATTCGCTAGCCAGGCACCGAACTACCGCAGCGGTGGCATATCTAGGGCATGGCGCTCCAGCAGGTCCAGCGCTTTCTGGTGCCGACCTATCGACAGAGGTCGTCCGGAGGCCGGAAACAGTGTCGAAGGTCGCCTCGACCAATGGCACGGTGCTATGTTAAACCCCGCATCGTCCGAGGAGACGCGCCTGGTTCATGTCACCACGATGGGAAACTCGTCATCTTGGTATTTTTTTCCCGGCCGGTTGCTTGGCTGTCAACCCAGCTTCGTCTGATATACTACTGCGAAGTAAAGATACCAGCCTCAGCGCTCGTCGAGGTCGATTAATACTCAACCGGAGTAGCCTACCGCTAGTAATATTGGGTCGGGTAAACGACAGGTCGAAGGCCCTTGTCTTGCTCTTTGCGAAGGGGGGGAAACGTGTGCAAAAAAAAAAAAAAAAAAAAAAAAAAAAAAAAAGCGCGGCAGATGGAGCCGTGGCAAGGTTCGATAGAGGCCTCGACAACATCAAAGAGTGGAATACGAACAGACCACCCGACCAACGGCTCTCCACACTGATGTAATCCAAATGGAGATGAATTAAGGAATGGACGAATGATGATTGGGAAGCGGGTATTGCGAGGGAGTCGCCCAAGGCCCCAAAAGCACGGGAAAATTGCAATTTTAAAATTGGATGAACTTGGCCCAGATGCTCCACTTCAGCAGGCATTCTCACGAGTCACAAGGAACTAGCACCTTCTCTTTCCCTCCAGGCAAAGAGAGCATGGGCCTTCAGTGGCAGATGGCTTGCCAATGGTTCCTACCTTACTAGTCTCAAGGTGACGGGCTTCGGGAGGTACCTTTCATGAAGCTCACCTGCTGAGGTAGTGTACTTTCCACTCCCTTCATGCCACTTTCTTCTCGGGTGATTCTACCCGTCCAGGGGGCAGGACCCAATCTTTCCCCAGACGCGGCGCGATCCAATTCGATCGTCGCCTTTGCTCCCCTTTCTTCTCTTGTGTTTGGTTTTTTTATCCTCTACCCACAACAACAGGGACTGGGCAACCGGCTCACAGGTCAAATCACAAGTCGCTTTTTTCTCTGTTGTCTGGGAAGGCCTCCGGTCCGTTTGGCTCGGCTTCGACTGCCGTCTGCAGACTCCTCGAAGAATCTTTGCACGTCTCCGCCGCGCCTCTGAACACACACCTCAGCATTTTGAGTCCACTCCATACGCCGCCCTTGGGTGTAAGGTAGACAAAAGCGTGTCCCCAGTTCTCGGACACGAACAATACCAGCAACCACAAGCTGGAGGGTGGGTGTGAACGCCCCATCCTAAGGCTAATCATAGCATGGGGCGGACCTTGGCTTTCCAGGTTGTCACCCCCAAGCAGGAAAAGAAGATCCTTGCCCTCCCGTCCTGCGAGATGGTTTGGGGTTTTTTGACGCGCAGGGTACGCCATTATAAACCCGCCTCCAGACCATCCACATCTCTGCTGGTCCCTCTCCTCTCCCTTCTTCCACTCCAGCCTCTGCTCTACGCTCGTTTTTTGACGCCTGTTTCGATCACCCTCGCTGTGTGTCCGACTACCAACTATACCTATTCTTAATACACCCGTGTAATAAACCACACCAACAACAGCCAACATGCGCTTCACTTCCATCATCATGGCCGGCGTTCTCGCCGTTGCCACCAGCGCCCAGTCCTCCGGTGCCGCTTCCTCCACTGCCAGCGCCGCTGTTCCTGAGAACTCGGTTCAGGCCGCCATCACCAAGTGCCTGGGTGCTTGCCCTGCTACCGACGTCACTTGCCAGTCTAAGTGCATTGCCGTAAGCCAAACTGCTTTACCACATGTGTTCTGATCCCAGAGACGTCATCAAGTCATGATGGCGCAACAAACTCTCGGCGATCCACCGCAGAATGAAGAGCGGCACACTAATGCATCTTGCCATATAGGTTCCCAGCCCCAACGAGGACCAGGTCAACAAGACAACCGAGTGCGTTGCCAACTGTGACCAGGGCGACGGCTCCGCCGAGGACACCCAGAAGTTCACTACTTGCCGTGACAACTGCATCGCCGAATACTACTTCACCAGCGGCGGCACACCCTCTCCCACTGGGGCCTCCGGCTCCGGTTCCGGCTCCGGCTCCGGCAACTCTGCCTCCGCCGCCACTGCCACCGGCTCCGACGCTGCTGCTACCGGCACCGCTACCCGCGCTTCTGGCTCTGCCTCTGGCTCCGCTACCGGCACTGCCACCGGCACTGGCTCCGCGGCCTCTGGAACCTCCACTGGTAACGCTGCCCCTGCCCTCGTCGGCTCTTCTGCTCTCGGTGTCGTCGGTCTCATCGCCGCCGCCCTTTTGTAAAGCCGCGTTGCTTCTACTGGCTCTTGCATTTGAAGTTGAAAAAAGAAGGATGGACAGGATCATGTAGGGAAAGGAGATGATGGGGTATATACCACTTGGAGAGATGGATGATGTATATGCGCCTAGTAATGATTAGGCAGACAGTATGCAACATGCGTACTGGATCAACGGATGAGATATCATCCGCTACAATCAATCACTTATTCTACCACGTTCTGCAAGCATCGTGACGTGTGTGTGCGCATGGTGTGCCTCGATATCGATTTACACGGCCCACAAACAACCGTTGGACGTGAACCTCGGCGGACATATCAAAGGTACTTGATGAAAACTGTCATGAGGCGGAACGAAGGAAGGACTCGACTCGACTTTGGATCTTTATTTCATTCTATCTCTACTTCCTCGTGGGCACCGTAACTGGAATGTCGCTGAGCCACGGGATGCCGAGCTGTTTCATTTCAACGGCCAACTGGAACAGATAGTCCAAGCTAACCAAAAACATTAGTTACTACACCGCTTACATACTAAAAAGGGACAGGGGCCGAATTCCGATATGATGGCCATATCAGCAAGGGCATTTCGCCTCATGACTTACCTTTCACACTGCGTCTTGGCCTTGTGAACGTTGTCGCCCCAGACGTAAACGCCATGCCTCCGTACAAGCACGGCATAGGTGTCCGGGTATTTATCCATGGCCTCCTCAAGGAACTCAGTCAGGTCTTCTTCGTGCGCCGTGTTCTCGATGACGGGGATGCGCAGCGTGTCGTGGTAACCTAGGTTGCCCTGCTTCTGGAAGCCCCTGCCGAAGCCCTTGATCTGCTCGATGTTGTTGATCTCGAACAGCTTGTCGTTGCCGGCGCCGCGGCCCTCGAGTATCAGGGTGACGAGGACGGCCCAGTGGGAGTGCGTATGGATGCAGCAGCCGGCGCCGCGGCGGGTGAAGGCGGCGAGGAAGAGCGGGGTGCACTGCGAGGGCTTGTAGGACGGCGGGGAGCGCAGGTAGACGCGGTTTTTGAGGGAGGCCTCCTGCGCGGTGAGGGAGAGAACGTATATGTCTTTAGCCTTCATGAGCTCTTTTTGGACGCCTGAGGGGGCGATGTATACGAGGTCGCTGGATGGGTGTAAGTTTGTATGTCATGATATTTGCGAGAAGTGGCTTGTTTAGGTCTTGTTAGGGATTGTTTTTTTTTTTCTTTGAGCAGAACCCATGTGCCAAACAATGCCTTGCGAACAATGAAGAATGTTTCATCGCAAAACGAGACGTGTCACTGAGTGTCATGAAGAGGAGCGTGATTACCCATCGCGAATGGAGGCGCCGCCCCCGGTGCCAGTGACCCAGCCGAGATGCCAGAATTTTGCGCAGAGAGAGGGAATGAGATTCGCCGGGTGGTCGGGGTTGTCGGAGGTGACGAGCTGGTCGGGGCTCTCAATGTCACTGGCAGAAGCCATAGTGGGCTAGCCGTTTGTGAGATGAGTCCTGGAAATGGGATCGCGGGTTAGGTGGTGTTGCAGGGGTATCGCGTGCTCGCGTGAGGCTGTCCTAGTGAGGTGGAAGAAGAAATAAGAAGATCTGTGATACACGTGTAGATGAGAAGGCTGAGATAGTCTATTCCCCGGATCTCTACCTAGGTTTGACTGTGGTTGTTTTCTCTTGGGTCTCACTCAAATACTTCGTCACAAGTCGCTCAGTTAGGCGCGGAAATTTTCTACCAGCCACACGCGCAAGAGGCTCAATCGGCCAGTGATACCTCACGCCTTCCCCACATCGGGTAGAAGCACGCAAGGCATGGAAGACTCTCCTCTGCATACAGTTCCAAATGAGCCCACAACTCACAATTGGTTGATTGAATTGAGTTGGTTATCTGATTGGGGCTCTTTTCCCATTTGAGCTCAGTTGAGTGGCTAAGAAAGAGAATGTACCAGCAAGAAAGAAGGCGCCGATGATAGTGTGAACACCGACAAATTAGATGACAGTAACAGCCAACTCGACGGTGACAACAATGGCATCGCATGCCAAATTCGAAGCAATGCTCCAGTTATCTACGGTAAGTATACATACGCAGACTGCTATGCCGTGGGAAGACGGCACTGCGGCAGCAAGGACGGATACGCGGACGGCCAATCAATCGCTCGACGCACTAAGAGACGTGACAGAAGTCGATGCGGAAAAGGACACCTTATCACATTCAACGGGCAGTACAAATGAGACGTGCCGCCATGTTGCTATTTACAGGCGGAGACATTGCCTCGCCAGGTATATGAGGTCTGGCAGAGGGGTTTGCCGGCTTCGTGAGATTGTCGCTAATAACTGCGAGGGGAGGAATGACTCTTGGTGATGTTACATCGTACCCTGCCTACTCAAAACGACACCTTGCCCTGCCGGCCGTTGAGACGCTAAAACTTTCCCGAGATCGCATGTTCGATTGGTGTCGGGCATGAACAGAGGTAAGGTATCTAAGGCCCTCTATGATCTGTGGTTTTAGAATACCACAATTGATCAAAGAGCACCAACGGGCTTGTCTCTTCCAGGTTCTTACTGCAGTATGCCTTAGTCCAAGACAATCGGGAGCAGCCGCTAGAGTAGAGTGCTGCTAGCTTGCTTGGGCCAGATGGGCTGAAGCAGGGCTGAAGCATATAGGTAAGGTAGGTATGGAGTGACATGCATGAGGTTCGGAGTTCCTAAGTCAAGTAGGTAGAAAAATAAATTACTTCCCATCTTCTCTATGGAATGCCTCCCAGCGGTTAGGCGCCTGAGGGGAGGAGCGACCAGAGCTCTGTTTCTAGATCCAGACCAGGATGAGACCACAAGCAGAGGAGATTTGGAAGCTCATCGAAGCACTGTGAATCTCCCCTCCTTCCGTTCACTGTTAGTACCAGTGGATCCCCTTCATCCCCGCACTTTGTCCAGTCAGTCAGCCGCTGGCCAAGAGTCCACTGTGAAAGGTACTTCATACCAAAGCGCTGTGAAGCATCACATTGGTGCGCTGCTATGGTGAGCAGAGTAAGGTACCATAGGTGAAGGCCTACCCCGACGACCCCCGGAATTGGAATGTGAGGTGCTGCACGGCAACTGCTGGTCCCTTAGCATTCTGAGCCCAGGAAGGTAGGCTTTCCCCAATTTATTTTTCGGCCGGGCAGTTTGTTACTTTACCCCAAGAGGAGATAGCTCCCTACCTGGCCTTTTCTGGGTGCAGCTACTGTGGCACCTTACCTGGCCTCGCCTTACCTACCTTACCTTACCTTACTTTAAGGTGCACAAAAAAAGGACACGTTGAGCAGAATCCGCCCACGCGCTTGTACCTCCTCATTCAGCGCTCCTGCCTCAAAGACTGATAAACCCATCTCCCTTCCTCGCCCCATTCCTTTTCCCGAAACTCATTTTCTTCTCCTTGGGAAATTCCGCACCACACACTTCCTCCTCCATCATCACCTGCGCGCTGGGAGCAACCGTCTTTGTCATTCAATTGGCAATTCTTCCTACTCTACCTGCCTAAGCTACCAAAGCTTGAGGTCATCTTCCCATTTCTCTCTTCTACCTAGTATCTTGGTTTTCTTGCAGCTTGCAAGCTTGATATTTGCGCAACATGAAGATCACGGCTGCCGTCGCCGCAGCCCTGCTGGCTGGCAGCGCCTACGCCGACGACGCTCAGAAGGTTTTGAACGACGACAAGTCCTCGACTGCCGCTGATTCTTCTAATCCGGTCACTCCCCAAATGTCCACCTTCACCGTAAGCTCCATCCCCTGTTTGACAGCACTACTCTTTATTGCGATTGCCTCCTCACTGAGGCGCTCATGCTGGCATCTGGCCTAAACGCACAAGCTCAGTGCACAAGGCTGCACCTGGGTTGTCTGGGGAAGCTTCTCTGCACCTGGCTCTTTCCTCACATGTGGCAACTCACTGACAGTTACTTTTCTGCAGCCTACCACTCTGAAGGCTCCTTTCCTTGAGCAGTTCACCGACGATTGGGAGTCCAGATGGTCTCCTTCCCACGCCAAGAAGGACAGCAAGGACGACGAGGAATGGGCCTATGTTGGCGAGTGGGCTGTCGAGGAGCCCAAGATCTACAAGGGCATGGAGGGTGACAAGGGTCTTGTTGTCAAGAACCCAGCTGCTCACCACGCCATTTCCGCCAAGTTCCCCAAGAAGATTGACAACAAGGGCAAGACTCTTGTTGTTCAGTACGAGGTCAAGCTTCAGAGTAAGTTCCCTGCCAATATGATTACCCCAATTGGCACAGAAATTCTAACAAAATTATCACAGATGGTCTTGAGTGTGGTGGTGCTTACCTGAAGCTTCTTCGTGAGAACAAGGCTCTTCACTCTGAGGAGTTCTCCAACGCTACTCCCTATGTGATCATGTTCGGTCCCGACAAGTGCGGCCACACCAACAAGGTTCACTTTATCTTTAACCACAAGAACCCCAAGACTGGCGAGTATGAGGAGAAGCACCTCACCTCTCCCCCCACCGCTCGTATTGTAAAGACAACCGAGCTTTACACCCTCATTGTTCACCCCAACAACACCTACATCATCCAGCAGAACGGCGAGCAGGTCAAGACCGGCTCACTTCTTGAGGACTTCTCGCCCGCTGTTAACCCCCCCAAGGAGATTGACGACGCCAAGGATACTAAGCCTGAGGACTGGGTTGACGAGGCCCGTATCCCCGACCCTGAGGCCAAGAAGCCCGAGGACTGGGATGAGGATGCTCCCTTTGAGATCGTCGACGAAGAGGCCACCAAGCCCGAGGACTGGCTCGAGGAGGAGCCCCTTACCATACCCGATCCCGAGGCCCAGAAGCCTGAGGACTGGGATGACGAGGAGGATGGCGACTGGGTTGCCCCTACTGTTCCTAACCCGAAGTGCACCGAGGCCTCTGGTTGTGGTCCTTGGAAGAAGCCCATGAAGAAGAACCCCGACTACAAGGGCAAGTGGACCGCTCCATACATTGACAACCCTGCCTACAAGGGCGTCTGGGCTCCTCGCAAGATTAAGAATCCCGACTACTTTGAGGACAAGACCCCTGCCAACTTCGAGCCCATGGGAGCTGTAAGTCAACCCTGAGATATACCTTGGTGATCATATGCTAACATCAGCGTTTCACAGATTGGCTTCGAGATCTGGACCATGCAGAACGACATCCTCTTCGACAACATCTACATTGGCCACTCCGTTGAGGATGCTGCCAAGCTTGCCGAGGAGACCTTCAAGGAGAAGCACCCTCTCGAGCAGCTCGCCGAGCTTGCTGACAAGCCCAAGGAGCCCGAGAAGCCCAAGTCTCCCAACGACTTGAAGTTCCTCGACGACCCGGTCCACTACGTTAAGGAGAAGCTCGACCTCTTTATCACCATCGCCCAGAAGGACCCCATCCAGGCCATCAAGTTCGTTCCTGAGGTCGCTGGTGGCATTGGTGCTCTCCTCGTCACCCTCCTTGCCGTCATCGTCGGTCTCGCCAGCTCTGGTGGTGCTCCACCAGCCGCCAAGAAGGCTGCTACCGATGCTGCAGACAAGGCTAAGGAGGCCAAGGACAAGGCTACCAAGGCTGTTGCTTCCGGCGCTGACACCGCCAAGGAGGCCACCAAGCGCAACACCAGAAGCTCTTCGTAGTCAAGAGGTGGTGCTCAAGGTGGCGATGTGAATTAGCTCGTTTTCTCTTTCATACTCGGCGGGAAATGGGCCTTCGGATTTGTCTCAAGCAAAACAACCCGACCACAATGAGGAATGGAGGGAAACAAGGGTCTGGCTTTTTCTCAGTTAACCTCCCTCACTATATGTCTATTTTGGTCATCGAGGGACAGAAGCATGGCGTAGGTGTATTCTAGGCAAGTAAAACAAAAAGGGATTGACCAGTCTTGCGTGCTATCTGTCTATCGTGAATGCATTAGTATGCGTGATGCGATTGAGGGTTCACTCCTGCGTGATAATGACTATGTATGCCAAGTCGAATTGGGGTGTTGCTCGTACGCCGTTGTTCTCCGCTTAACTACGGGCCAGCTGATACGGGTCAAATCGCGCCGTTTACGCCCTTTACGCCTATTATTTTCCCGCAGCGCTGCGCCCACCTGATGCTCGTGTCTTCTTGCACGGATCCCCCTCGGTATTAAGCGGCATTGGGGCCGGCTTCGGCAGGGGGAGCTTGGAGAACTCGGCAGGGATTCAGTGGTAGCGTTATCTTACCCCACCCCAACCTTTCCCCACACTCTTGGAGCTCGCCGTGTTTATAAGGGACTACAATGTCGCTCGACTCCGGATGCCGCTTGAGTGGCTGGTAATTGGCTCTTAGTGTAGGGACGAACGTACCGCATAGTGTGTCTCTACCTGATTTCAGTCCGTCAATTGCGTCCTCAAAAACATCCCTTCTTCTACTCTCTCTCCCCGTTCCCCTCCTCCTCTTCACTATGCGTCGAGCCATATCTCGAGGCATCACCATGGGCGCCAGCCGCAAGTCTGGTCTCTCTCTCTCTCGCTCTTCTCTGCTCTCTTCCACAACCATGTCTTCTTCCTCCAGAGTTCCCGCCGTTGCGGCGAGGAGGATACATGCCACTGCGCAGCACCTCAACGCCGCCCTTGCCTCGACAGCCGAGTCCTACCCCAAGACTCACGAGAAGATTTCGAAGCCCGAAGACACCCCATACTTCATCGACAACCAGTTCGTCAGTTCGAGCACAAGCGACTTCATCGATCTCCATGACCCGGCCACCAATAACCTCGTCACACGCGTGCCGCAGATGACCACGGAGGAGCTCCAGGCCGCGGTTGCGTCCGCCGAGAAGGCCTTCCCTAAGTGGCGCGCTATGAGCGTGCTTGCTCGCCAGCAGATCATGTTCAAGTTCGTCACGTTGATCCGTGAGAACTGGGACCGCCTGGCGGCCAGCATCACACTCGAGCAGGGTAAGACGTTCGCCGACGCCAGGGGTGATGTCCTCCGTGGCCTGCAGGTCGCTGAGGCTGCCTGTGGTGCGCCGGAGCTCCTCAAGGGTGAGGTTTTGGAGGTCGCCAAGGACATGGAGACGAGAAGCTACCGCGAGCCGTTGGGTGTCGTGGCCGCTATCTGCCCCTTTAGTAAGTTTTCCTGTCATGCAAATCCTTCATGAGGCGAATCTGACTATTCAGACTTCCCCGCTATGATTCCCCTGTGGTGTATCCCCATAGCGACCGTCACCGGCAACACTCTCATCCTCAAGCCCTCTGAGCGCGATCCCGGTGCCGCCATGATCCTTGCCGAGCTTGTTCAGAAGGCCGGTTTTCCCGAGGGTGTGGTTAACGTCGTTCACGGCGCTCACAAGACGGTCGACTTCATTCTTGAGGACCCTTCTATCAAGGCCGTCAGCTTCGTTGGCGGAAACAAGGCTGGCGAGTACATCTTCAACAAGGGTTCCGCTCACGGCAAGCGTGTGCAGGCCAACCTGGGTGCCAAGAACCACGCTGCCGTCCTCCCTGACTGCAACAAGAACCACTTCCTTAACAGCGTCGTCGGCGCTGCCTTTGGTGCCGCCGGTCAACGCTGCATGGCGTTGAGCACTCTAGTCATGGTTGGCGAGACCAAAGAGTGGCTTCCCGAGTTGGCTGAGATGGCCAAGAAGCTCAAGGTCGACGGTGGGTTCGAGGAGGGTGCCGACCTGGGCCCCGTTATCTCCCCTCGGAGCAAGGAGCGCATCGAGAGCCTAATCAAGAGCGCCGAGGAGGAGGGCGCAACTATCCTGCTTGACGGCCGCGGCTACAAGCCCGCCAAGTACCCCAACGGCAACTGGGTTGCTCCCACTATAATCTCCAATGTCACTCCTGAGATGAAGTGCTACCGCGAGGAGATCTTTGGACCTGTACTCGTCTGCCTCAACGTCGACACCCTCCAGGATGCTATTGAGCTCATCAACAAGAACGAGTACGGTAACGGCACGGCGATATTTACCCGCTCCGGCGCCACAGGCGAGACCTTCCGCCGCAATATTGAGGCCGGTCAGATTGGCATCAACGTGCCCATCCCCGTCCCTCTGCCCATGTTCTCCTTCACCGGTAACAAGAAGTCTATTGCCGGTGGCGGTGCGAACACCTTCTACGGCAAGCCCGGCATCAACTTCTACACCCAGCAGAAGACCGTCACGGCCCTGTGGCAGAGCGCCGACGCCGTCTCGCAAAAGGCCGATGTCTCCATGCCCACGCACTCGTAGACGTTATCTCGGAGGGTTCTGATAAACCGGACCGGCCCCGCCAGGTAGATCCGACTTGCGGGGTCGGGTCCACTTCGTAGTGGACCAGTGGTCGGGTAGCAAGCCGACAACGGCCGCAGAGACTAAGTGTTGAGGGTTGCAGAGGCGATTGAATCTCTTTCGTGATGTCCATCAGTTAAATTGCTACACCGAAAAAGAAAGGTCGGGTTTGGTCGAAAAGGATGACTTGCATGAGCAATCCGCGCGCATGATGTATGAATTTTGCATTTCTTGTTTTCTTTGAAGAATAACCATAAATGAATTACTTCTTGAAAAACAGTCTCTATGCGTTAAAGTTAATGTCCTGTTTGAGCCACGCTTGACTCGATGCGACGGCAGTGTTGAAGGACTCAACCCGCAGTAGGCTTGCCAAATATCTTAGTCATAAAGCATGGTACCCCAAATTGCAACTGTCCGTCTTCCGTCTCAAACACGCATTTGACCTCATTCACAGCCTCGAGAAGGCCTTGAGCAACAGCCAACTCGACGTCGATGCCAATCTTTCAGCTCAAGCCCATTCACAGGTCGGTCGGTTCATCGAGTCATGGACTACCCGTTCAGCAGTTTGATCGCAAAAGGGAGCTTGCCAGAGAGAGAGAGACTCAAGCCATTCAGCTCATGAGAAGCAACTTAGCATAATCGACTTGTTTTTGCTATTGTCGTCACTTGGGACGAGGAATTTGAAAGGAGCGACATGTTTCAGTTGACAGACCTCCCGGACACGCTTTTCCTAGATGTCATATCCCACCTCAGCCCCCGCGAAATCGTTCTCCACCGCCTCGTCTCCCGCGCGTCTTACACAGCCCTCAACAGGCCTGACTTCTGTCGGACACTCCTTCACATCTTTTTCCCTGGCTCACTTGAATGCCGCCTTCTCAAGTTGCAAATAATCGAGAACCAAAAACGGCCGTTCGGAGCGTGCGATGGCGACTCAAGTGAGCGGTCGTCTGCAACGACGCCAGACTGGCCATCTCTGTTCGCCACCGTTTCCCGTCGCTACCATAACCTCTCCAACGGTTCATATCACACTCTCACGACAATCTCGATCTTCAAAGATCCCAAGCTCCATTGCCCGTTTACACCCTGGAGTCGATACCTTCGCCACGATAATTTTTCAATGCCACTGCAACTACCAGATCGAGATTGGACTTACGACGACGGCATTCTAATCTATCCATCCCAACTGCCTTCCGAATCCCCGGTTTTTAAAGCCTTGGATCTTTCATCAGGCTCAGAAGCAAAAATTCCTTTCACCTGGACCTCCAAAATCGTCCGGCGCATCCGTCTCTCGCACTCCATCCTCGTCATCGAGTGGGCAGAAGCGGAGGGCTCCCACCCCCTAAACGACCTCGAGATAGCCCACCGACACTTTGCAACAGCCTTTACGATCCAGAAAACCTCATATCCCCTCTTCAGCTCGTTCCGAGCAGCCCCCGAGGCGACCTTCCGCTCAGAGTGGAAAATCCACTACCTGGGCCTACCCCTAGCCCCCTCCGACCGCCTCATCTCAACCCACAACGCGACGCACTACGCCCTGTACGCGCACCAACCGACCAGATCGCCCTGGGGTGAAGACACGCCCCTCGAACGCCTCGTCGTCTGGTCTCTCGGGACCCGTTCGAGCTACAGACCCAGCCTCGACCCGTCGTCGTCACACAAACCGGCCCACGATCTTGGGCCGCACGTCATCTTGCGCCTGACGAACGGAGATCTGGATCACTGGGGCGTCCGGCAACGAGACACCCCGCGCCTGATGAGCCTCGCCTTAGACGGCGAGGAAGGACACGTGTTCATACAGGAAGAAGATCACTTATGGGCCAGCGGTACGCAGTCCTCCGAGACGCCCCCGGCGCGACACAGCGTGCGGAGCACGGGACTCCCGCTCTCCGGGTCTGGGCCGCGGTGGGTCGCTGAGTGCAGTGCCGAGGGCGACGCCGAGCGCTCGTTCTGCCCAGCTGAGAGGAACTTCAGTTCACTCTGGTCTGGAAGAGCACCGTGCTGGAGGCACGAGGACTTTCCTTACCTCACCGTCGCGCAGGTCATTGACGTAACAGCCGGGGTGAGGATCTGCGGGCGGCGGTGCTTCATGATGGAGACAGTCAGCGTGAGCCTGACAGGCTGCGAAGACGACGAGAACTACGGCGGTAGAAGAGCAATAACCCCCGAGGTGGCGGCCGCCGCTGCCGTAGTTGGTGGAGACGAGAACGCATGCGAGGACGCGACCAGACCGGACGAGGTACAGTTTCCGGACGATCTTTGGAGGGCCGTCATGTCGGGCGCGGCGCTGGCCGGGGACGAGCGGTGGGTTATCGGGGAGAACGGTGCGGGGAACGTTAGCGTGGTTCGATTCTAGTAGGGCTGGCGTGAAAGGTCGTCTGATGAGGAAATGGGTCAGATTGCTTTGGGTAAGATGCTTTCGCCGTTTAGAGAAAGGTCTTCCAATAAAGCTCATGCAGGTCTCGCGGCAGGAAGGCAGGCAGGCAGGCAGGCAGGCAGGCAGGCAGGCAGGCAGGCAGGCAGGCAGGCAGGCAGGCAGGCAGGCAGGCAGGCAGGCAGGCAGGCAGGCAGGCAGACAGGCAGCACTGGTTTCTTCGGGGAGCATGCAGGGTGTTCAGCAATGTGGCATTACTGAACCTGAGCTACCTAGCGCAAGTTAAGCAAGGGTTTCAAAATACGATTCTGTCAACGGTCTAAAAAGGTTCGTCTTGGTGGGTTTGTGGGGTAAACGAAGAGATGACGACAGCTCACTGCGCGGAACCCTCAAGCCATGTTGCCATGTTCTAACGATTATGGCCTCAGTTTCCGCGCATCGGTGTAATCTTGTCAAGGCTCATAAGTGACCTTTGATGAAGATTCCTTCTATTGACATTTGTCTTTCTGCCTGCTATGGTAATCCGTCCCAAGAAAATAAGAGAAAAAGTCTTGGTTGCGATGGGCGGGAAAATGACAACGAGGGAAAACCAAGCCTGCTTCGCAGCAGATTGCTTACTATTCCATACCATCTGCCTTGGAGCTCCTGAAAATGCCCAAAAAAACAACCGCACCGCCGCCGCACTCCCAACACCTGCTGGACCAGCTGGAAGAGAGAGAAAGTTATGATTTCATGCCTGCGTTGCTTTTCCTTAATACTTGATATCTGTCCAAGCACCTTGATTATGTGTCGTGTGATGTGGTGATGTGAGATGGGTATGATACAGAAACGATCAATTAGTCGCCCCACTGAACAATGAAAAAATTGGCACGCCTAGACCGCCATAGGGGTCGGAGTCGGGGTGGGAGAGGTGCCATTAGGCAGCTGGAGGAAGCCGTCGTAGTACGAGTCCAGCCACCGGGCAGCTTCCTCCCCGGCGTCGTCCATGCTCGAGTCCCACCTGCCAATGGAGCCGACGTAGCCGTCAGGTCGTACGTTCACGATAGCGACCTCACCGGGTCCGAGGCTGCCGAGCCACTTGTTGGTGCAAAGTTGGCCTCGCGTGTCCTGTTCGGGAATGTCATCCAAATAAAACGTCCAACGGCTGTCCTGCAAAAGAGCTGGCAGATCTGAGATCTCTACATCGGCCTTTGGCATGGTTGCTGTGACTTCGTTAATGAGGTTTCAGACTCCGGCGTGGCTTTGAACTTACTTATCAGGGCAAACGTGAACAGATGACTGACGGCCGTGTATCTTTCAGGTCGGTAGTAAATGTCCTCGGGGGATGGGAGTCTAGGCTGCGCAGCGTAGGAAGCGCTGGCAGAAGCAGACAGCTTGCTAATGAATGAATTGGCCGAGGCAATTGACTGGCAGAAGGTCTCCAGGAAGGGGCTTGAGGCCTGGATATCCCACATCAAGAGGTAGATGCGGAATTGTCCAAGCATGGGTATGTCGAGCTGAACATCAACAGGGTTCGAATCGATGTAGCGGGTAACCTTGGCCGGAGGAAGCAAGCAACCCGGTCTTGCGTCTCCCATTACAAGACCTTGCGGGTCGGTCTTGTTGAGCAGGCTCTCGGCGTACTCGGCGCCAGTACCAGATATGAAACGAACGTTCGTCTTGAAGTTTTCTGCTAGTGCAACAGCATCACCACCAGCGATCTGGTTGGCATGTTCGTAGTCGAAGTTGACGAGATCAATAGCGATCTTTCTTCGCTCTTCCTCGTAGCTTTCAAGCAGCGCTTGCTTAGCAAGTCCACGGATGGAAAGGTTAAGCTTCCAAGCCAAATTCCAAGAGTCATGCATAGAGGTGTTCATGCCCTGGGCAGACTTCGGGGAATGCGTGTGACTGGCATCTCCAGCAAGGAATGCTCTTAAATGGTTATCGCAAAACCGGCTGGCCACTCTCTGGCCTATCTGGTAGCGACCAAACCATTCGATATATTTCCAGTCGACTTCGAATGGAGCCATGATCTTTTTCGCGCGAGCCATGACAAACTCTTGGCCAAGCTCTCGCTTGTCTGCCTTGGGATTTGCCTTCAACTCGATATAGAAACGGGTCATGTTTCTCTCTCTCGGGATGATCAGGATGGAGCCATATTCCTGGGAGTAGACCAACGTCTTGGACCAAATATCGGGAAAGTCGGTGATCAATTCGCCGTCAAGAACACCCCAGATTGCGGGTTGCGACAAGCCAATCGCTCGCGCGTCTGGGATGCTTTTGCGGACCTTCGAGTGAGCTCCGTCACCTTGGATCCTGTTAGTCGTCGGCGCACACAGCGAGGCTTTGCCCAAAAAAACTTACAGCCGATCAAAAACTGTGTTAAGATCGTCCTTCGATCCTGAGTAACGTTCGTGCGACAATTGATTTGAAGGGGCCCCGCCTTGTTTTCCGGCACACTGTAGGACTCGAAAGCCGTGTTTCTTCGAACTTCGACTCCGCGCTTCTTTAGGTCATCGATGAACAGACCCTCGACCATGCCCTGGTGCACCAACAAGATGTATGGGTCAAGGACATCGATAACAGGAGGGTAATGAACCTCGCGACCAAGTCTATGGAGTGGCTCGTCGGCGGTGCTTCGCCAGAAGGAAATATCGTAAACGCGGACGCCTCGTAGCAACAAAGGATCGGCCAGACGCATTTGGCGGAAAGTCTCAATCGTCTTCGGTTGGAGTCCGTCTGCTCTATAAGAGAGTTAGTGAGTAGACGGTAGGCGCAGTGGGCGATGGGTGCTCTACCTTCCAACAGGAGTCTGATCAGCTCTGTCGTCAATAACCTCCACTTTGATGCCGAAGCGACTGAGGTTGGCAGCCAGCATGAGACCAGCCGGGCCAGCACCAACAATGCACACCTGTGACTCTATGGGGGGCTCAGGCAAGCTTCTCAGCAGAGTAAGGGTGTCTACAGTGGCGTCCAAGGCGTTGAGACGCCCAGCGGCGGTGCCAGCGACAGCGTTGCCGTTCTGGTCATCCATTGAACCGTCCGAATTGAGAATACCGGGTGCCATAGTTTGTACAAGTATGTCACAGATTCGAACGCAGGCGGGATCCGGCTGTTCTTGCGTAGTAACGAGTGTTCTTGAGAGAAGCCGATTTGTTTGGAGGGCTAACTATGCAAGAATGGCCCAAAGGAACGGTGGTTGGTGCTATTCGGGATTGTCTAGACTGGCCGCGCTCGCACGGCAGAGGTTGAAGGCTTGAGGGAACGTGGGGTCTCGTGTGCAATGCGCAGTTGAAGTACGGTACACGGCGCCGGCGCAAACACACAGCACACACTAATCGGGCGTGGAGCTCGAGCTCGAAGCGATGACGGAATAGAGAGGTACGGCTCCAGCCCTTGAGTGGTGTCAGTGGTGTTCTCGTCCGAGGTTTGTGTGCGACAGGAAAATTGTTGGGTCCGGAGGTGGTATTCGAGATATAACAGTATGGGATACGGTCGCGGAATATGCAGCCAGACCAGGGCAGATCGAGACCGGGGACCAGAACAGTGGGTGCAGCAGAAACAGCAGCAAACCACGCAGACAGACTAGACCGAGGGACCAGGGTTTGCAGACGTTACTTTGGACAGACGGTGAAGGAGAGAAGAGAAAGAAAGAAAAAAACAAGACGGCACTCGGGGAAAAAAAAAGAGGGGGCGCCAGGAACCGGACAAGCTTGCGACTGCAGACAGATAGCTGGGTGGTTCGACAGAGATGGGGATTGCCTCGCGGATGCTTCAAACGATTTTTGAAAATGGCATGACATGAGCTTTGGAGCGCGGCGGATGGAGTGAGAATGGGCTGATTTTGCGGATTATCTAAGTGTGGCAGGCATGCTTGTCCACTTGAACGGCTTCTCATTGGGCGAGCCCTCGGAATGGACGCCAGGGTCCAACAGATAAGACGCTAATCTGATTCGGGGATGCTCCTAGGTGCGTTCGACTTGATGCTTCCCGTCGCGTGCCGCTTATTGTGTACACGGCGGGGTGAACAGCGCGACTGTTGATGAGGCCACTTTTAACCTCATTTTGAAGAATATTCCGCGGTAAATCTAGCGGATATCCGCAGGCGTCTACATCGTCCTATGCTTTGTTCTTGTTCGTCTCAAACTACCTAACCCCCATCTCCGTCTTGGATCCGTCTGGTAACCTTAGCCCTCGAGTGCTCAAGTGGGCTACGATTAAGTTACTTCATTGAGGGGAGGGGTACCGCGATGGATCACGATGGACCCTCAACAGCATCCTCACACGAACGACAGCCCATGCTATGCCAACTTGGTAATAGCTGCATGTTGACAACACCATGGCGGCAGCTGTCATGTCCTCAAATGGACGCCCTATCCCGTCGTCTTACCCAATTTGACCCTGCCAAATTCCATCATACCCTCCATCAACACACAATCCACTCGCCCTATCCATCCTCGGGGCTAGGTAGGTCCGGCAATTACGGAGGTTGGAAACGTCTGAACATGAACCCCTCCCCCGATGCCGGGCAAGACATTGGCAAAGGTTCTTCGCCATGCTCATGGCTACCGAATCGCGTGCAAACGCACATCTTTTACTGCGTATGGGAGCGTACGGGAACCTCCTAGTCGAACGTCGCAACAGAGCATCTGACATGTCAGTGTCAACATCCCTGACGGGGCACCTGGCAGTTTCTTTTTTCAGCTTCTGACACCGGCGTTCCGTAACTTCCAGTGCCCCTTCCAACCTACCAACACCTTCGCCTTGCTGCTGCAAAATTGACTGTCACTATTGATCAGTCCCTATCACATTACCAATTCTTGAAGCAGGAGTCTGCCCGATAAATCTTCCTCAGCATGACTTCTGCAGCACAGCAAGCCGAGTCGCACGACAAGCTGCACCAGTGGACCTATAAGATGCTGCGTATGGATTGCCGTTCCCTGCGCCTCATCCTGGCGGATTTACCCTCACCTTACCGTTGGGCCGCGTGTCTTAGCATGATCCCCTCGTGCGTTCTATGCACAAAACGCAACACCATGGGGATGCTCTCCAGATTTCCGATCTGACCCCACCCTAACGCCACGAACAGCAGACCCCCGGGGATACCGCCAACCTGGTCATCCCCAGCCTTGTTTCTGAAAGGTCTTAGTCACAAGCCATTCGTTCAGAGGGCCTTGCTCGGGTTTTTGAGGAGATTGGCTGCTAATCCTACCTTGTTTCTTCTTGCTTGGTCGACATATAGCCTCAGGTTCGAACACAAAGCAGCTCGCCTACGGAGGTAGCGTTCCCGAGACCGTGGCTCGCTTGACGTGATCGCATTCGTCAGCTATTTCCCCGGGCGTTCCTGGGTCATGTTTGTGGAAGAAAGCGGCAAGTTTTGCCGTCTTTCTGTTCGAGAACCTCAGGGGCCAAGGAAAGATTCGGCGACATCAATGGCGGCCGCGGAATGTGAACCAATGGGAGGTCTATGTTGGAGGAGCGAGAACCAGAGCCTATGCGTAGCGCTTTCGTTGAACAGCCCCCAGCCCTGCGCTTTTCCTGGACACTAGAGTTGTACAAATGCAGGGCATCTGCAGACGGTCCGATTGTTGATGCAAGGAGTAAATCTGGACAAGTCTCAAGCACTCTGTGCAAGGTGAGCAGAGCAAGTCGCCTCGTCGGCTTCTTGTAACAATGCATGGGCAAACGAGCATGCCCAAATCAGGAGTGCACATGAAGTCAGTGCAATAGAGAGGTAGGATGGCATTTTTCCTTGAAAGGGGTTGCTCGCCAGGGTTTGCCAGGAATTCAGAGTTTACATGCCGAATTCAGCCCTTATTCTCAAAGTGTTCCGATGCCTTACCAGTCCTTAGCCAGAGTCTCCGTCTTGATCATTGCCTACCCAGAGAGAACCCCCGGGGTTCTTTTTGGCATATGTCCGCAGACGTCAAAGTCATCATGTCCGCGGACAAGCTTACGTCTTCAAAAACTCAACCATGACCTCTTCCTCACCACCAAGCCTAAGATCAAAGCTCGTGCTACATGCGCTCGTCGCAAGCTGCGTCTGCCCCGCGAAAACAACATACTCTCCCCGCTCCTCACCCGTCACGACCAGATCAACAGTCTCAACCTCGAGCTTTCTCACAATCACACCCTGTCGCCGTACGAGATGCACAATATCCATAGTCACCAGCTCCGGAGCACATTCCTTACGCACAACAGCCGTGACATCAAAGGTTCGCTCGTTGTTCACGCTGGTCCGGTTCACACATGATTCCGACTCGAGATACAGCAGAGCATCGTTGAGGGGAAACCCGCTGCCGCCGTTGTCATAAACCGATGTTGCGTTCGTTGAGGGTGTTGTGAGGTGCACGTTGAACTTGCTGATGCCAAGAGCGGCGTCGATTGCGAGTGAGAACTGGTACCAAACAAACGTCTCTCCGTGGAGGCCAGTGGACACTCCTCCGTCGTCGAGCGTTGTAGAGATAGTGTTGCTGCCGTTGCCATTCCGATCGGAATAGCTCAAATGGAGGAGGGTCAGGTCATCGGTGCTACGGCCAGTGCTCTCGGTCGTCTGAACGCGCACCCAGCCGCCGAGCGCGATGTCCCCATCATCACTCAGCGCCATACTCACATATGGCTTGATGTCAAAGGGTCCAATGGGATCCGTCAAAGTCACACTCGACGGCACGGTATCAATCATGCGCGAGAAGACATCAGTACAGGCCCTCTTGAGTCCGCCACCCCCCAATTCCGCGATGGTCTTACTCCCATCCGATGCAAAGATGCGCCTATCCCAGCTCAGCGTCGCATTCCCGCTGGTCACAAGCGGATTCTTCGTCGTCCCGTCGAGGTACTCCTTCGCAACATTGTTATCAAAGCCGTCAAACGTGCTGTCAAAGTGCGTGGCCGTGTCAGGCGTCGGCTCCGACCCCACGATGTCCGGATTGTTCCTACTATGCACGCCCCCAAGCGTATGCCTGCACCCGACCAGCTCAATCATCTCCTTATGACTGAGCCCCGCCCCCGCGAACCTGCTCATCGTCGTGTTCAGCGGGGTATGCGGCTCCGGCACGCCCGCCGGGCCGGCCACCTGGGCGTCGATCCATCCCGCGTGGAACGGCATCTTGGCGCCACCGCAGATGGCGTTTGCGACGACGACGCTCATCGCCAGCTGATCGGACGCGGACGCGCGCGCGGAGTAGAGGTTGCTGAAGAAACTGAAGGTGCTGTTGAGCCGTTCTCGGAACGGTGGACCTCGAACCAGATGGAGGCGTCCAGCCCACCCTGAACCGTGGCCGCGTCGGTCGTGGCTACGTCGTGGAATGCTGTTCGGATCCATTCTGCTGCGAATTGGCGGCCGTTGATGTTGCCTCCGAAAGAGCAAGGCGTCACACCTGATCCCTTTGTAAGACATGATATCCAATGGAGGTCCTCACCCAGAATGCAACTTACCATCGACGAACCCTCAGGTACAGTAGCCCGTCTGTAGGGAGAGGATGTCCTCGATCTCATCATACTGGGAAGGCCACACATAAGCGGCCTCCGCGATGAGCGCCGTTACAGCGGTGCTTGCGACGAGGACCCTACCTTTCATGGCAGCGCTGGAAGATCAAGGGTGATCCTCGAAAGGAAAGACGATTAGCGATTAGAACGAATGTGAAGAGGGGCGGTGCCTGTCATCTTCTGCCAGATTGACGCGGACGGGTACCAGCCGCGCTTTCAATTAGATTTTAACATCCGTCACCGCACTGGATTCTTTCTTCGTGTCGGCGGGTTTCTTTACTGACTCCATAGCGGGTATTTCTCTTTGCGAAAATAAGGTAGGGTCCCGGTTCGCCAAGTTTTCAAGATGGATGTGCTGCATCGGTTCGCTGGCCCAATGGAGCAGCCCTGGCCGGGTGTCGGGGACCGCGATGGCGGCTGAGAGGTGGGCGGTGCGGTTCGTAATTTCTGATGCGTTCTCTTGCCTGCAAGTCCCTGTAGTCCCGGCAGCAGAGACGCAGTACACGTTTTCCTGTGATCTCATCTGGTTGAATCGTGCACTCACGATTGCAGAGATCAGATGCGTGAGAAATCTCGATTGAAACTTCCGCCTCGAAACGAACTATCCGACGACGACGACGACGACGACGTCTGAGGGGTCCGCACGGAAAGGGCCGATGGGTAATTATCAGATGAGAAAAAGTTATCTGATGGGACAGGGGTCAACACAGACGTACCCGCCGAGAATGTGGAGAGCCGCAAGTCGAGAGTGCCGATTACAGGAACCGAATGTGGATTGGTTGGACTCAGGGTGTTCAAGATCGTTCGTTCCATGTCTTGTTGCTTCCAGATTGTAGGCCGTGTGTGTGACGCCGAGATTAATGGTTAACTTGCAAGGAGGAGAAAGACTCTTGAAGGCTCGAAATATTACATTATCTTGGGTGACATTTGTTTGACTTGTCTCCCAAAGTCATGGCCACCGTGCCCGGCTCCATGGTTTGCAATGCTCGCTAAGTTGCAAATGCTAGCCTATGTGCGCTGACCAATGTCGGCTATGGCTACTTATGACGCCTAAAATTTACTCTCACGTCGCTTTCTCCATCACCTTCTTCTCGAACCAAGCTGCGAAAGCCACCATCTTAGCGTCGAGATACCTCTGCGCAAAATCCGCGACCCAGATCAAAACCGGGAAGAAGAGAATGGTGGATAAAAAGATGCCCAATCCATACTGAGCGTCCGTTGTGGAGCCCGACAGAGGCATGAAGAACTCAACGAGGTGCCAGCCGCACAGCCAAAGCAGCGAGCCGTGGACCAGATATATCGCGTAGGAGATACGTCCAAGATACTGTGTAAAGCGATTGGTAAATAAACCCTGCAGAAGGGGTGTCCGGTCGACTGTGAATACAAGGACGACGGCGCCGAGAGGCACCCAGAACATGTCCGGGCTGCCATAATGAGATGGCGTGATAGCTGCAAGGGTTTTGAAGCCTGGGGTAACGCCGACGTCATGGGTCAAGTGAGGCGTCGATAGTAGCCACAGGGCACTAAAGAAAGTCGCAATGCCGATTGCAGCCTTCAGCATAGGGAATGCCGGTGCGGACGTCCTAAAAACTGCGGATTGAAAGCGAGTGAAGCTATCACGGCGCCATGGCAAGGATTCCTTGAGCCTGACGAACGTCGGCGACGAAGAAATCGCGTATTGGAACCGTGTGAAGCTGTCGCGGCGCCATGGCTTGGACCACAGAGGCAGAGTATCCCAGCCGCCATCCCCTTCGCGGAGTGCGTCGTCTGAGTCCGACTGAAAGTGGAAGTGGAGGTCCGCGCAAAGCAAACCAGCCAGGAAAAGGAAGAACTCCCAACGGCCGAAGTAGAGGGTATACCCAGTAATGAAGAAGTGGAAGAAGAGCCTGGTGCGGGACTGCAGTCTTGAGAAGGCGACGTGCGCCAGGAAGACTACCAGGGAGCAGTCGAATTCGATGGGGATGGTCCATAGAACAGTGTCGTAGATGTAACTGTTTCCTCTGTGAGGGTTTCTGGATAAGGGATCCGCGAATCCGACGGTGCTGGCGAACCAATGTGAAAGTTGATCGGAGAGAGTTTCTCCTCTTGGCGGCTTCACTCTCGGCGCACCTGAAACAGCTTTGCCATCGTCTTCAAACCACCCGTTATACGTCATGAGCGCGATAAAGAATGTAGTGATAATTGGTGGGCCAAATATACGAATAAACCGACGGAAGGTAGCCGATGCTGCAGCAATCCCAAAGTCTGCCAATCGTCTCTGGGAAAGAAGCTTCATGGGCTTGTAACTGATGGCAAAACCGGAGATGACGAAGAAAACGCAGACGGCCCAGTAACCGGACACAATCAACCGAATGATTGGAAGTTGGATGAAAAGAGGTAGTTCATCTGACCCGTACCCCTTGTGAATCCTCATGGAGAAAGTGACGAGGGACCAGTGGTGGCAGACAACAAGGAAGGCAGCCACACCTCGGAGCCCATCTGTTAAATTGCGCGTTAGTAATCTATTGTTCTTAAAGAATATTTGGAGGGCAAAGGTTTTATCTTACCAAGCCATGCCGTTGGATGGAGCCTTTTCGGGGCTTCATTGCGATCTGAGGGGTGAAGAAAACTCGGAACGAAAGCCAAGATAATGGCTTTTGGATACCGTATCCATGGGGGTAGTTTTCGAGGAGGAATGGCAACTGCTTCTCGGTCTTCGTCACCCATAGGATCATCATCTTCAAGAGATATCTCCTCCTCGATATCCAAAACCTCATTCTCCTTCTCAGAGTCATTCAGGTCGAGTGTCTCAACAGTCACATCGTCGATTGTGACCGGGACGTACCGCGGGCTACGCTCAATTTGACACCCCAACATGCCACTCTCACGATACCCAGCCATGGTAGCAAGGCTTCTGTTATGGAACCTGGGCATTTGGAAAATGGGCGGGCGCGGAAGATTTCGAAACCGAAGGCAACGCAGATCTTCGGAAGGAAAAAGCACCAAGACGGCTTTACAGACATCTTATACGACTTCGTCGGGGAAAGGAGTCAACTGCTCACCCTCAGCTAGTCAGAGGGGCGATCACTCCCTTACCCGCGTTGGTAAATGACAAGCTGCGTTTGGGATAGATGACGGCCATCGAATTCAGCCCTTTCCTCGCTTCATGTGGGCCATGTATTCGTTGTTGTCTGTTTTCGACAGTTCTGAGGAGTATATCTGAGACTGCAAGTCCAGACTCTTCCCGACGACAAGAAGAGTTGCCATTTTCCCCAGTCTGTTCGGTACTCTACGGCCGGGTGGCGTCATGATGCGGAAAGTATTGCAACTGTTTGGTTGGTGTTCACCCCTCTTCTAGGTTTTCGTTCGCACGGAATCGGATAGTCACGATAAGTACGGATTCCGTCCAAAAACCACGTCAGCCCGAGCTTGTCAGTATCCGAGCCGGTCAGTGAGTAGTACACCGACGGACGGTTGCGGGCTAGCATGTTGATCAAGGTCGAGATCTTGTCCGTTCAAGTACCCGAACTGAGACACGAATTCATCCGAATCGGGCATTAATGTCTTACAGATTCGAATCTTAACGGCCGCTGTTGACTATAACTATGGCTGCGGTTGTGTAACGCTGCTGGGAATTGGTTGGCTTCCGGATCTGAAGGGAGCCGCAAGGGGTCCAGATCGACGGTATAACCGTGACTAGACCGCAACCAGCACTCAATCCAGAAGCGGCCGGAAAGCAATATGACGACTCAATAACAGCGCGATTCACTTTCCAGTTGCAATTTATCTGGAACTTAGCGATGCCTCACAGAGAGAGCTGGGTCATCAGCTGGTGAAGTAATATTGACATCGCTCTGACGTGGAGCTTATGGAAAAGGTAGTCTAAGACGCATACGGAAGCTGCTGTCTCTAGTCGGATGCTCCGCACCAGCAGTCGCGAGACACACAAACAGGACTGGCAATATCGGAGTGAACACAGAGAATGATATCTCTCCGATGATTGTCAGCCAGAGTCGCGTGGAAGGAAGTTTGCTGTATTTCCTTGCGTTACCTACCTACCCTCTCGTATTACTTGCTCTGGGTCGGTCAGCACACAGCGCTAGAAGACCAATCCAATCAATCAAGAGGTTGGATGATTTTATACTTAATTTCTAATTGACTTGATTTGATTTGATACAACAGTTGAAGCGAATGTAGGCTTAAATATGGACATCAAAAGGGTAAACAATGAGAAACGAATAGGAGCCTTAAAAAGGCACGTTTTGTTTGACAACTGTGAGATTCGAACTCACGCCTCTTTCGAGACCAGAATGCAATCCTCTGCGAGGACCAAGCTTGCACTTGAGTCTGGCGCCTTAGACCGCTCGGCCAAGTTGCCTCCTTCTGGTTCCCGGTGGCTGGACTGGTCACTACGTAGCTCTCCACTTGCTCCCCAGACTGCCCACTTTCCTTCCACCTTAGCTCGAGAGCCGACATTCGCGAGTTTCGTTGGATTGTGTTTAGCTGGGTTGACTGTCGTGAAAAGCTGCAATTTCTTTCGGCAGAACATTAAGTTCGGAGTCCGACTCGATCTTCGGGCTCGATCGATCTTCATGCTGCTCTGTCGCCAGGGTCAAGCCGGGAATTGGCAAATGACAAAATCGGTGGCTCTCCGAGTCTCAGTCAAATTCGGTTGTGGCCTTTTCAGGACATCGGGCTTATGTTAAAGATGTTTATGGATCTTAGTCCTCGCCACGAGCAAGTTTGAATTGTTCCGTTAATCCCGATGCTTATGCTCTCTTTTCCGACCGCATTTATCTGCGCAAAACTTGTGCGCTCTTTTGGCCCCCGTCTCGATTACTTACCTAGGGGCTCGTTGCAGCTTCGTTAAATAATGCGTTAGGTTGGATTCGGTTTCGCTGGATGATTTTATAGATGAGGAGGAATACTATTCCTGACGGAGAAATCGTAATTGCAAAGCATCCTGCGCTCATAAACTCTACTCGTATTTCTCTTGATGTTTCTCTTGTCAGAGTAGTATAGCTTCGACGAACAGCGTTTGGGGTCCTCAGATTCATAGCAACCCTGATTTTTCCACCAGGAACAGCGTCTCCGCCAGGCCATTATCGGCATAACCGTCCCCTATTCATGCCGTGCCAACCTGCATTTTCGAAGAACGAGGACTACTTTTAATGTGAGGTGTTGCTAACAGAAACGTCAATTTGGGCGCGCCTTCAATTACACCATGCGCCGTTCGCAGGTTTCTGGCCACGGGGCACTTACCACACTCGCTTTGTATCTTGGATATAGGGAGAGTTTGAGATTAGTCATGCCTAAAGTTGACGGTGGCATTACACTCAACCTAAAAAGAGTACGTCGAGGGGAAGTGATCAGTCACTTCATACTTAGTCAGGCTGAAAAAGCGCCGTCTTACACTGATAAACGCCGAGTATATATAGTGAAGCAGAGCATTCAAGACGAGATCGCCATAATCTTGTGAGAGCCACTAACATCTATGCGGGCGAGCTCGAAGTCGCTTTTTCTATTCGTCGTCAGTATAGATAACCCTACGCCTTTTACCCGAAAGCGCTCGTTACATTGATAGTTGCCGAATTTTGCAACGTCGACTCTGGTCGTTGGCTAAAAACGCTTCAAGTCTGATCCATCATTATCACCCTTACAAGGCGGCCCAGCAAAGAGGTATCCAGGGTTCTTCAATAACCTTTTTTTTTTTTTTTTTTGGGGTCTTTCTAGTTCTTGCAATTCAAGCCTTGTTTCGACCTCCATGCTCCAACCGGGTAGGCTAAGAAGCAGCAGCAACAGCACTCTGGTAATTTAGTACTGGTTGTGCTATTCCTTGCCTCTAACCTTGTCGAAAGCTGCGCGATAAGTATCGCCGCAGCAAGCAAATAGCCTCGTCCACTTATATATCGGGGCATACCCAGCAGTTTGGCGTACAGAAGACGAATTCCTTCCATGCCCGGTGACCCCTAGATCCTAGGACCATGAGTTTGATTTCTTGAATACAACGGAACACACCACCGTCGCTGACTATGCTCAGCGAAGCGTCACAGACCGACTACCCCAACACCCTGAAAAACACAACTGATGTAACCAGGAACCTCTATCAACGAGCAGCAATAGATAGATGCAGCAGCACCTAATAGGGTACGAGTATCAGGGGCTAGGCATAAGCGACTCGGAGAGCTCTATCTCAACGAACTCACCACTATCTATCACCCGTTAAATATATTTCTAGGTCAAGGGCGAAATCAGAAAGCTGAGAAACATCAATACGATATATCAAAAATCGTTAACCTTGCATACGGGAGTAACACTTTGAACATTTGAGAACCATGGATACGCATGCCTTTATTCATCCCGACCAAGACCGCTTTGAAGAGGCTGAATCGCGTCAGAATTCAATATGAGCAACCTGAGAGGAGCGGGGAATCATCCGAAGCATTCAAAAATGACATCTAGCCTGAATACATATAGTATAATGTCAACGGAAAGAAGCTACGAAATCACCTGAAGGCGTTGTGATCGCTCAAGGAAGGCTGCATTCCACAAGCTCTCCTGGTCTAGCAGCCATTAGAACAAACATTGGTTTCGTACATACAGACGATGAGAAGTTAGCTAAGACGATAAGCATAGTTGAAAAGGATTTGAACATTTGCTAACGTTTGCTTGGAGAGAAGCATACACACACCATCTTTACGAATACCTAGCGTGAAGTCGAAAATTTGCTTAGAAGACTCGGTTAGAAGCTTAGTCTTAGATTTACGAACGAGATTCTTAGCTGAACGTGTTTTAATACTGCGGCGATTGTTGGTGAAGTTGGCCAAAATAATATGATCACCTCCAATTAAATTGTATCAGAATAAACAAGAGAGTTAGCCGCTTAGTAGTAGACAATTTTTTCCGTATTGCAGTGCTTTTATTCCACACAAAACTATGAAAATATCGCTGATAGTTTGATTCAATAATCGCACGGCTTGTAATTAACTCGGACATGTTAGGCCCCATTGCTTTGATGATATAACAACATCGTACACGGAATCAATATCACAAAAGAGAGGTCGTACCGTTAGTCGGGCAATATAGGCTATCTATGCATGGTTCCTTCTGGTACTCTCTCTTTCTCTGTAGCTTCCGTGAACCATGGTTTCTCTGCTCTCCTGCATCCTAATATTGGACGCAGGCCTTTTGAAGTCGTTCTCATACGAATTGTCCTGGGCAGATACCGCCTCCCGATTTGGACCCGAGTAAGTACCAATCGCTTGCGCAAAATCATGATCTCTCTTGGTAAGCCTCGTCTCTTACATCAAGGCAAACGCGAACGATGTTGCTTCATAAGTTCGACGCAGGCCGCTGAGGCAATATACACCCAGACGGTAGACGAGTCGGCCTTTTAAATTGAGCTGTTCACTTATTTGAGATATCGGACTAGCTATAGGATTGGAAAAGCATGCTAGCAAACGAGCAACTTGATTCCGTGGAAAGGCACAGGAATATGAAAATGTCCAATCGAGCAGTAGAACGACTGCATAAGTATGTCAGGCCTTAGATTTTACAGTATATGAAGTACGACAATGGTGATGAAGATCGCTATCTTCGAGCAGCGTCAGACACTAACTGACGTCGGTTGCATAAACATCAGACCAATCGCCTCGTCGTTTGACAGCTAGAAGCCCAAAGACTGCCGTTATCAACCCTTACTCCTGATAACCGCAGAAGACTTCTATATACGAAACCGAGCACCAGCAATCCCACTAACATCACAGCCCTCCTGAAACCACGCGGTGTCCAGGGAGTAGCACAAGACGAGTCATATCGGAAACCTCAACATGGCAAACCGGCCTCTAATGGCTCCCCCTTCCGGCGCCACAACTCAATCCAGAATGAGGTAAAGCCCTCCTGAAACAGACCTTTGGGGTACGGGCGGCCCCAAAACCATTTGAACAGAATAGATCTAAACATAATTAGCGCGATCCAAGACCTAGGCATCCTCCTCCATCCAACACCTTCGGACTAAGGACGAAAGAAGGGCTCTCCTCTTCGACAGTAGAGGGTCCTATCGCCGCGAGTCAATTCGCTAACCACCCGACTAAGAAGCGCTATGCCTGCTTAGAGCGGAGTAGACCTTTACGGGAAAAAAAAAAAAAAACAACCACCAAGAGAAACCTCGCAGGAAACGATTTAACAAACTCTTCAGACGTCCAATCCGCTCTTCTAGTTGCTAACGCCTGCCCGGTAGGCTGCAGATAAAGCTGCTTTGAACATACCAGACCAGGGACAAGTAGCACTCGCACACCGTTAGCAGTAAACTAACTGGACGACACCGGTCCTCCGGGGAAACGCACTCGCGCATCCTCAGTAACGCGGTTGTCTGTTGCAGCTTGCTTCCTTCTAGCCACGGCACGAGTAATTCCAGATCAAGCCAGCCATAGCCACCCGCCCTCCTGCAAAGCCCGCAACGGACCGGTCGCTGAGGTTGGGGAGCCCCCGAAGTCATCGTCGTCGAAGCAAACTTGTCACTTACAAGACCAAGTGGCGCGGCGTCGAGCACATGCTCTCCGCAACGCAAGCCGAGTAGATTGACAGCCACTTCAACGCCAACAGACGGACGAGCTGTGAGGGATCCGCTGCCGTCTGGTCCCACCCCCCTCGAGGATCCCCTGGCTTGTCAACTTCGTGACAGTGCCTCCGGCTTTGTGACACGGACGCTCTGTCGAGTCAAGCCAGGCGGCGACAGCGGCGACGGTCGGGCGCGGATCCCCGACCGAGCCCGCCTACCATGTCTGCGACCCCTCTTCTGTAGATTGACTCTTGATTGACTTTCAAGAGGTCAAAGCGGCTGCGAGGAATTCGTAGCGAGAAAAGAAACGTCGCACAGAGAGCGGGTTGAAAACCTCTGTCGTGGACGAAATTCGCGTCGCGAGAGACGCAACGGCCGCAAGAAGGAAACATGCTCGGGTGGAGGGGGGCTGTGGGAACCCCGTGCCGGACGGAGGGCAGGCGAACGTACCTTCTCGGCGACCGAAACCCCGGAGAAGCAAAGGTTGCTGCACCGTGAGGATGTCATTCGGGCCAACAGTGATACCTCAAAGGTCCATCATGCGGGACTTTGCCATAGCACACGCCAAGGTCTCCAATGCGCGTCGATTACGTCGATCAACAACTAGCACCTCGAGGCACAACCAGCGACGAGACTGTCATGGGCAATGGCTTACCGGCAGAAAGGCAGACTCTGTTTGGACTGGCGATCGACCAGAGTAATCATTGAGCACGTCGACACTCGAATTTCGATGTTCAGAGGATAGAACCTGTTCAAGGATAGGCGGAGGACGATGTTGTTCTGTCGGACAGCCCCGGGGTCGATAGCGTGTAACACAAGGCTAATCCGCATGAACACGCCCCGTTAGAGTAGTATAAAACTTGAGGGTGACGGAGCCACATCTGGATCTTCGACTGGAGGCTGAAGATCGCAATTTCGACCCAGGAATATGCCATCAGAGGCAGCGCGCTAGCAGCCCATTCAGCTCCAAATTTCACTTGGGCATGCAGGATATCGCCAACGTAGTTGGGTTCAAGGTCTTTGGGGGCCTTTTCCTGAAGATAGAATTTCGGGCAATTAAGTCATCAGAGAGGTCATCGTCACTAGGGCTCGATGAGGGTCTGGTGGATGTCATTTTCGCGCGGCAGCAGCCATGAATCGCTATACTCAAAGCGCCCGTCCGCTGAGGACGGCGGTAGATGATACCAAAGCCTGGTGACCTTGGCCAGGTGTACCTCGCTCGCTGTTGTCATCCAGAGGCCCCGCCGGTCCCTGATCATCATGAGCTTGTGGCGACGACGCGACATCCGTTGACATATCATGGTGGACTTCGGATCAGATTCTTCAGCACTCAGCAGAGCTGATGCTGACACAGAACCACACTCATGTTTGCTGCAAGGCAAATAAATGGTAGCCCACACTTCCGCCTAAGCCCGCCCCAAGCCCCGGTTCGAGACACTGATGACTCCCGGCTCCCGGAGAGGCAGCCGGTTTGCTGAGAAGCAACCGGCCCACAGCAAGTCCTAGACGTAACGCATGATGACCTGACCTGTCACTTGTCGTTCATAGCGAATCTCTGGATATAGATACGGTGAGAACCCATTCTTCCACGCACTCAGGCATCCAGGAGCATATCCCTTTTTGAAGGTCAATGGCGACTAAGCTTCGCCTGCAGGTAAGTCTAGATGCAATGGCTCGCTCCCACTGCCACACATCGCTCTGGTTGCGTGCCAAACCAAACCACGCCACTGCAATGCAGGTTTGAGAAGTGTGACCGATGCACCCCTATGGCTTTCATCACGGCCTGGTTTAATCCAAGGTTTCCAAGTTTTGTTTCTGCGCGTCTTGACCTTCTACGATTCCTAGACCCCGAAGACGGTAATTGGATCGAAAATTCTTTCTAGAGTAGGCCAACGGAGCGGCGGTCGCTGGGGTCCGCGATTGGTGTCTTTGAGCTGCAGTTTTCCAAACACGGCTGCTGCCACCAGTATCTTTTCCAAGAAGGGGTTGCCCTCCGAGGTCCATTCGGGTAGCTCTGTCAATCAAGAATTCGTATTGTTGTCGGACGTCCTCCTGAATCCTGCACCGAGTCCACCGACAGGCCGCAACTTGTGCCAAAACTGATTTCTTATCGTCAGTACGAGTTCTTTGATCTATTGACCGTGGAGCCCGCTAGTTCATTTGCGCGACGGAGTACGCTAGCTTTGACAGAGGGTTTCCGCCATCTTGCCATCCTCGATAGGTCGGCTTCTTGTCCATTTACAGGACCGACTGTTGTCGTATGAGTCGGTCATCTCCAGCTATTCGCTTGGATGACAAAGGCTGCAGTGGGATTTTTGGAACTCCCAATTTCCCGTTCCCCACGTCAATCACTTCTAGAAGGTTGACGAGCGCCGTTAGTTAGAGACATGGAAATGACATTATCTCCCATTTGCAGACCCATGGAAGTGGAAGCAATTCTGCCTCAGATATTGGGGCCTATCGCGCTCGGCAATAACTATTGACAAACCAGGCGACAGGACGAGCGGGAGGTCTTTCGAGGCCCTAGCAAAGTTGGCACCCACATTATTATCTGGACCATCGTCAATGGGTCGTCCCGATGGCGAGCTACGTTTGGTGAGATTCGTGAGCACTCTGAAAGGGCCATCAAGCGGTCTGGCATCAGCACTGTAGCCCGAGTTACAATACGGCAACACTGCAATGGAGCCGTCGAGGGAAAGGATGGCGTCTGCCGAGATTGGGACCGATCGACGGTAAATGCTTTCGTGCCCAACGGGACCGACGTTTCCCTAGGATGGATTCTTCAAAACGCCCTCGAACAAGTGCTGTCGAAGAACCTCGGCTTCGTTGCCGTATGCTGATAATATAGGTCTGCTCAACAATATTAACCGGAATCCTCATGTCTCGAACAGTTTGATAATGCGGTTGATCATACTAGGTGACGAACCCATTTCTTCTAGAACAAATGGAAAGCTGCAACCGTGGATCCACGCATTCTGGGGTTGCTGCTTCATGCCGACCCCTCCATCTACTTGACGTTTCCCAATGTTTCCAATGGTCCGCAAGAAGCGGCGTCATGAATATGAACGACTGTGCCCTAAACAGGTAAGTCGCTCATTCCCCCAAGACTATGCGTGTGCGGGATGCTTCGAGATGGGACTCGGGTGTCGGAGCTTGCGGGCTCTGAAACCTTCTCGAAGGTCACCAAGACCCATGAACTAAGGACCGCGGGAATGCCCATTGGTTGCTGCGGAGCAGGCCCTTGCTCGACCGGACTGACGGGGTCACCCCTGGTAATGGATGCGAGAACCCCCACCAAGACGCTTCAGAATGACAGCTCCCAAAAATTAACCGAATCCTCAGAAGTGTGTGGCGCCACGTGCCCACGCAATGAGACAAGAGAGAGCGATTTGCTCACGTTGGGGCTGCCTAGTGTATGTAGCCTTTGATCTCCAATGTTCTGTTCGATGAACATTTCGACAAGCCAGTCTCCCCGGTCGATTTTGCACAAGTGTGTTCTTTTCGCCGGAGCTCCTGAGCAACCAACAAGGTCAGCAACAAGCACCTGATTCGACCATCGCCAAAGGCGTTGGTGACGGGTCATGTTTGCTTTTTGCCGCTGCGAACACCATTTGACTAGCCCGCAACAATTGCATCGCCGGAGACTAGTCGCATGCAACATGTTGTCCGCAATTGGACCGTCCAACCTCAGCAGTTATGAGAAGTGGTATAGTGGCTGGCGAAGGCGGGAAATCTGATCATCGAAGAGTTGAACTGGATGGTCGGGGCTGTTCGGGACAGGCTAAATAGCGGCCCCAGAGCCCGTTGTAGGTCCCTTTGGTGATCTTCTAGACTCATGCCCGGTTGCAGCGAAGACCCTTGTGGCCGAGCAACAGACAAATGGTGTGGTTGCTTTACTTAAATTTCAGGCAGGCATTGCTAGGTTTGCCCAAAATCCGGGGCAGCAAGGTCGGAATAAGGTCCGTTTTGGGCCTGGTCGCCGTTGGCTGTCTCGGTGGGGCTTGACTTGGACCGGGACCCCACGGCTACCTACCCGGGCCGCCCAAAGTACCCTGCTCACTTACCAGGCTCCCCAAGTCGTAGAAGGTGACTCGAAGAAAGGGACTTTCCAGACGTCGTAAGGGAACTGAAGTGGCCGCGGTTACAATTGGGAACTTCGTGAGCATCAAACCATTGATTGCTGGGATTATCCCGATAAACCAGCGAGCAGATCTGCTGAGTTGTCGTCCTTGATGTTCGATCTTGCGCCATCCATGGCATTTCAATGGTGCTCTGTGGGGGCATTTGGAAAGCGGCCAGCGGAGGCTTCAGCAAATGGTTGAGTATGGTCGACTGGTGATCTACCACAGACCGTTAGCTGATATTCGAAAGTGGGTTGATGGGTGATGGTGGTGGTGGTGGTGGTGGTGGTGGTGGTCGAGGACATGTTTGCTCCCACTTGCAACCTCGCGGCTGTTCAAGTCCTCCAGACCGCCTACAGTCCTCGTTCGACAAGCCTGGGGTGGCTGTGGGAAAAATTTGCACCTGGATATCCGCATCCACCAATAGTCGGGAATGCTGAATGAAAGTACACTTTTTTGGGCTTAAGGTGTTCCGAGGCATTGGATCGTGTCACTGTTTGCTCCGTCCGTCCCGCGAGAGGATTCGTGAGCCAGGCACCTGGCTCTTGCCGAGAAACCGCTGAGATAGTACCTGGTCAGCCAGCCTGGGGCCCCAGCTGCTGGGCAGGCCCGGGCTGCGACTCTGGGCTGGTCCAGAAGAGGTCGACCAGCATGTTTTTGGACCCCGGCCCCGTCAACTTCAGTCGAACTTTTTGTCCAGAAAGGTCATTAGCGGGCAATCGTTCTCCATGCCATCCCATGTCGGCTGCATGAGTTGCCTTCTTATTCGGCAGACAAGTCCACAGTCCATCCGCCGCTTTTCTTTGTAGGGCTCTACTATAGTAGGTCAATCCCATACGTTGTGCTGCCGGTTCCGCGAGGTCTGGGATGCCGTTTGAACCCCACTGACATCCTTGGTTCGACCGAGAATACCATGCTCTGGTACTGTTACGACACATTGCTGCCCCTTGACACTGGTCTTCCGATGGTCGATAACACTTTGACACCGTCTTGCGGCAGCCCGTCCAGCCAGTCCACATGAAAGATGCAGTACCGGAAGACCCCAGTGGTTCGGACCCGCCAACCCACGCTGCTGACGACGTCAGTCGGCAGACACCCGGAAGCTTAGTGCAGAATGCTGTCCTAGGCTCCTTGGCTCGCGACCTCCGCGAAGTGGCGGTCTGTCAATTGCTTGAACAGATGTGGTTGGGATAAGCTGGAGAAAAATAACAGCAGTACAAAAGCTCCTGATGTCATCGAATGATTGCCGCGAAAGATTACGACCGGTACAGTAGTTGGGACGAAAAGTAATTGGTGAGCGAAACGATAGAGTACCGCAGTAGTTGGTTATTGTGGAATTTCCGTCGTACCTGCATGCGGTGGTGCCCGGTTCCTGCATATGTACGAGGATACATCGAGTCTACTGCAGTTTTTGGTGGATGGTGAAGGAGCGTACAGTATGGCATATGCAAGGCACGTCGAGTCGAAGGTGACCCAACCCCAGAGCAGCAGGTACCTGATGGCTGGAAGTACATCCTCCACTGACGTTCAAAAAGCTTCCCCAGTGAGCTCCAGCTTAAGAGGGAGGAGCACCAGTAGGATGGAAGGCTTGACATGGATGCGTGGACGCATGAATAGAGGCAAATTATTGATTGGACAGCCGGCAGGGGTTAAAGGCCTAGGATCCAATGGCACACGCCGCCCGGAACTCTCACAGCTTCAGGGACCAGTGGTCGAAAGTCAGTGGATGATCAGCGTGATCGAGACGGACGACGATAAGCTACCGCAGTACCGTATTAGGAAGCCTTCAGCCGGTAATACATGCAAGTTATGCAACGTAATGCTGAACACAGCCCGCAATTGCAACAACATGCACCCGGAGATGTGCTGAGAGTGTATAGTGTCTCCGCTTGGAAGAGGCTGGGCCACATTCGTGAGCACAGAGCAGGACGACCTTGATGATAGTGACAGGATGATAAGACCACAGTCGAATTGTCTGTTATTGGTGCAAGCCGCGGGATCAAGCCGGACTGCACCCGCTTTGTGCTGGGGGCGACTCAAGTGTTTGACCCATTGTGCATCATCCATCGTCCGCCCATCGTCCAGTTGCAGCTGGATGGGAAAAACTTGGACCAGTGCATAGTCAGCGGCCTTACCATGTAGGCACTACAGTGCTTGTTTATGCGGAGCGCTGTCGTCTAAACTAGCGGACTTAGTTAGTTCGCGGAGACTCATCCGCTATTGTCTGACGGGGTCTGGAATGGATAATTGCGCTGCAGATCGGTCATAGTCCACCGCTGTAAGGCTCTGTCGGCATTCAAATGGTGCATTTGGGAGCTGAATTTGTGACTGGACAGTCCAGTTCAGCTAAATATTGTGAAGTTGTGGTTGAGATTGTAGGTGGTACGGGCGTACTTGAGACGGAGTGGGAGGTTCGACAAGGTCTGGTGGAAAATCGCAACTAAGCTATGGCGGTTGGCCTTTCACTCCACTCCAGCCCAGGGGATGTGGCGATTTGAGTCCTTGGCTTCGTCTCAGGGCGTTGGGGCGTCCATCGGACTCGTTGCTAGCCTTGTCTTCTCGATTGGAATTAGCAAGAATGAACAAGGAGGAAGACATTAGCCGTCCATTTAGGGGGATGGGCGGGGAGGAACAAAGAAGTCGACACGGGTAGCTGGCGGGATGGGCAAAAAGTTGCACGAGAGCCGATGCGTGGATGAGCAGAAACGTTGTCAAAGAGGGCAGTTGATAGACAACCGTTGAAGGCGACGCTGCGTTTCAGCTGTTGCCCAATTCTGGGGCGGCGACAAGCCTGGGAATGGATCGCTAACCAACTCGGGACGCTGCCTGTTTGCGAAGTTGATTGTCGGTCCCTGATGGCTTTGGAGTTGGCTTTGGGGCTGAGTGTCGGCGCTGGTGATGCCCACCTACTAGTTCGACAAAACCCGTGGCTGGCTGTTGGTTCTGCTGCCCATGGAACCATGAGAAGCCAATCCCATGTTCTTCCCATGTTCTTTGGGATGCATTAGGTTCGGAATAGAGTATCTCACGTAGACCCAGGCGGTATCAACTTTGGCAAACTGGCTGATTCTTTACTTGTACACAACTGGCTTCTGTTGGCTGCCTCTGGGGGCCTGCAATTGCGAGGAGGCTCCCAGAGGATCTGTGATCTGGACGAGACGGGCGTGGAGTTGACGTGTGCTCCGTATCCCGGGAAGAGTGCGTAGTTGAGGTTGTCTTGACAAGGTCTGATGCTAAGGCTAAGTCAGCGATCAAGGATCGTCTTTGACGCGAATGCCAGATGTCGGTGCGGCGCAGAGTTCGCTCGGTCGAGTCTGACTCTCGGGGCGCTGTCCTTGCGAACATCATCGTCGCGTCGGTTAGCACGATGAGATATTACGTCCCGACAGACGGGAGCGTATGTAGTGTGGTGTAGCGTGGTGTAGCGTGGTGTAGCTAGTAGTCCGTGTTTTCACTGTCATTGTCGTCGCAGTGCGCCAAGAGCGGTATCGATAAGGCACGACATTGGTGCGACTAGGATGGAGGGGCTACAGTAAAGCGGAGGATCTTTGGGTGGCTGTCCGACCGCGAATCCGACCATCGTGAGGGTGTGACCAAGGAGAAGGGGGTTGGTGCCGGGGAGTGGTAGCGTGGATGAGGGGTCGCCGAGTCCGCCAACCGTGTTGTTGCTTGCTGTAGCTTCATGCCGCACGCAGCGCATGTTGCGTCTCGCGGCGTTCCTCCCACTGCGTTTTCTGTAAGGTACGCCGTACGCCATCGCTCACAGCGTGTGTGTGTGTGTGTGTGTGTGTGTGTGTGTGTGTGTGTGTGTGTGTGTGTGGCAAGGTAGAACATCTGTACGGTGACTGTTGTTCCTTTTCTGCGAAATTTTTTCGTTGTGTAATGTGTGATGGTGGTGGTCGACGGGAAGCTGTTGTTGGTTGGGTCGATGTTCCATTGGGCAGGTGCCTTATTCAGAAATAAGTGCGTACGTAAGGCGGACACCATGCGCAGATGCGATGCATATTCGTTCGATGATCCCTGCGGTGAGCAGCTCGCAGTTGTCTGACCGATGGCATCATCACCCGCACTGACCGCGGATCTTACGGGTCTCGATAAGGTGTGCCAGAGGGTAATGTCCTTGCTTGTGATGCTTTTCGCTTTCCTACGGATATAGGAGGAAGGAATGAGCGACGACAATGGAGACGGGGACTCGGGAGCACCTTGTCCTGATGCATGCGGTTTTTGCTTTTGCCCGCCAGCCACTGCAACGGCCAACGACATCCAACAGCAACCTTGCCTTCCGCCGACTTTGTCTGGCTCGATTTGGCAGCTTAGCTAAGGTAACGCAAGCATGAACAATCAGGCTGGCAAGGGCTTGCTTTTCGAACCTAGAGCTGCAGGTCTAGCTCTAGCTGCAAGCTTGCTGCGCGAACATTCCATTCCATGCGTTTGTGAAAAGTTCAGGTGACCTGCTGGCCTGATAGGTAAGTACCTAGGTGAGCACCCGGTCGTAAAAAAGAATTGGCCGCTTTTTGAGAATTCTTCTGAGAATAGTTACAGTATATGGCTTACTTCTTTTAGGAAATAAAAATATAAGTTAATATCTTTAAAGTGATCTAATTCCTAGGGAATAACAATTCTTCTTATTTATTCAAAAAGTAAAGAAGTAATTAAAAGCTTAGTGTTTATTCTGAAGGCCGGCCGTCTTTTTTTTACGACCAAGTGATGAGGTGAGGCACCTGGTTCCTCGTCTTCTTCTTCTTCGGCTGAAGTCACTCCTGTCTCATTAACATCTGTGGACCGATATATTGACTGACTTCACACTTTTCTCAGATACTGCATATACCCGTCCCGTATCGGACGGCGTTCCTGGCGGCGTTCCTGTGCCTGTTCGTGACGGCATGCACGGAAAGCGCTGCACTGCCCCGATTACCTACTGAAGTACCTGACTTATCTTACCTTAGGTAGAATGCCTGCTGCATGGACCTCCTCGCGACGTAGTGGCAATACCTCTTTTCATTTCCAACGCAACTCGGACCTGAGAAAAGATCGGATGTCACTTCTGCCCGCTGACTAGGTACTATTTGGGCCGCTTCACCATCATTTCGGGAACTGCCCTGTTCCCGCCATGATCATCAGCCGTCGAGGGCGAGGCTTGATTAGCCCCGTCCATCACCACTGGAGACGTCTACCTTACTTTCGCCCTCTTAATAGATTGAATGGCCAGAGGCTTCATGCCAACTAGCCGGCCATTCCAGATTCTTGCCAGATCCATTATCTAACAAGCTCTTGCGCTCGACTCAAATTGGCGGGGTCTTGTTCGGGTGACGCAGTCAGCGTCCAACGCCCCTCCTGCCGAATTCACACGCCCTCAAAGAACGGAAATGGAGTCCAGACGAGAAACGCGCCCGTCGAACTTCTTCATCAACCCAAACAGAACGCCGCGTCAAAGGGCCCAGGCGCGCGCTCAGCGGAACTCGAAAAACGAGACCAATTGAGCCAGGTTAGTGGCCGCTGCGTCATGCCTAGCTAACGCGATGCCATGAAGGCCATAGACAAGAGTTCAAAGCGCAACGCGGGTACGCTGACTGGTGCCTTCAACCGTGTGAAGGACGGCAGAAGCGACCATTCAGACGCCAAGTAGCCTCCAGTGTACGCCCAATGGTGGGATGGCACCTCATGGCAAACGTCGCGATGGCCCAAAGTGTGTGCTTTGGGGGCTGCAGATTGAGGCGCCTTCGGCCGTTCTCAATGGCCTGGCATAACCCCATCACACATCCTTTGTGTGTTTCGAGTTTCTGCACAACCGCCCACAAAATGAGCTATTCAAGCACACCGTCTGCATCACCATCTGCAAGTGGGCGACACCTGAAGCCTCTGTTGGTGACTGTGATGGTAAGGGCGTATCGCATTGGATCCCACCCCAGTATGCATCGACATTAGTCGAGCACACACGCACATGTTCGCCGCTTCCAAGGAATTACCCTCGCATGCCATGGCTTCCCACCCGACAAGGACTTGCCCAAGTAGACTTGACTGCTATTGGTAGAGCGACACCAGGGCGCATAACGGAGACATGTGGGCGTGCGGCCTCCGCCAGGGCCTTTTTCACAATTTATCCAACACTCTCGGACGAATTAACTGGCGACTGCTGCTGGTTCTTATTCTTAGTACAGAAAGTTGGGTCTTATTTTCTTCATTAATCATGTGCCTGACGACATCGGATGGACGAGCCACACTCGGCTTCTCCAGGGTTGGGGCTTCGAAGTCCACTGCTTCCTCACCTTGAGGACTCTGTTTGTCTCTGCGCGGCGGCTCTAGCATGAATCCGACCCGCCGGCAACCCTGGCATTCGCCGTTAATGCTGCTCGAGCAATCAGTCCCGTCATCAGCTCGCGTTTCGACCTTTCTACAGCGCATTCGCTTGTCTGGAGAATCAAACCCGCAGTTCAGCTCAAATAAGCCGCTCCGAAGCATGAAAATGGGAATGCGCCCACGAATCCACGACCTCGAAACCTGCCGGGGCTGCTACAGAACCACAGTGACCACGGAGACGAGCGGCAGATGGCGGGCTCACTGGCGACGTGAACCAGGCAGATCCTCCTCGGTGCCGCTGATACTGCGCGTTGCTATCACCATTTGCCGCTGTTGCGACTTCAGCTAGACTTGTGATCAGCGACAAGCGGCGCGACACCGCAAGAGAGCTTTGGTATGGTACCTTGCATCCGCGCCTCCGTCGTTGCGCTGTTGGTATAGTACGGTGAACGATACGACTGGTGTGCAGCATGAGTGTGTCTGCATGTGTGACTGTCGATAGAGTACTAGTCCAGCGAATGGCCGTGCCTGACCCGGTGGTCGGACACGCGCCAGGCTTGACCGGACAGCGAGTACGAATCCAAGAAACCATTTGTGCAAGTTGTGTGGGCGTCGGCTAATCCACCGACACCCACTATCCCCTTGTGCCTTGATTCACCTGTCCTATCAACTAGCACACAGCCCTCGGGTTTATGCAGCTCTCTCGAGTTACCTCGACGCACTCAGAGATCAGCGAAGACTTTCGGGCCTGTCTCATCTCGTATGGCACATTGTATGGATACTTGGTGGTGACCCGAGAAAATCCCTCTGTGCCTAACTGCCTTCTCAGAGGCTTAGACGAAGTTGTACCTATGCTCAAGGAGTACATCCTACTGGCTCAACGACTGTCGGGCAGAGAAAAGGAAACGCCGCCGTCGCTGAGTGCGCCGGTCTCATGCACACAAAAGACGACGATATGCAATAGTTGTGTGGAGTGCTGCTCCGTGCTCAAGCCCGGGTCAGGAACACAACGCCCGCTCATGGCCGCCATCAACGCCCTCCGGTTGGGTTGGCTCCGTTGCTGTAGCTCTGTAGGTTCAACATGCGCTCGGTAGGGATTCTTGAGTTCAGCTCCGAAGTTTGGTTCACAGAGCTGACCGAGAGACGGGTGCCGCTATACGGGACTTGGATTGGGGTTCTTCTTTCTGCGGAACGATGGCTTTGCCTCTAAAACGCAATGGTCTACCGGTCTCAAAAAGCGGCGTGCTCCTGGAAGGGCCTCCAACCCGCAGCTGCCAGCAGCTCAAGCATTGAGAGGTTGAGCAAAAAAATGGGACGTGTGGTCGTGGACGTCAGGCCCAGAATGCAGACGGAAGAGAATCCCTTGGCATGCACAGGGACCAGCAAGCTGTCATGTACTATTCAGACCACGGTACTTCCGGGAGAGTATGAACATAAGGTAGTCCCCGCTGCTCGTCTCGTCTCGTCAGTCTTGCCCAAAAATTGCCCCTCCAGATTTAGAATCGGCCTGTTGGCTGCGCCATCCTCCTCGTTCCCAAGACACCCACACACATGCGCAGTCTGTCTGAACTTCTAACTTCGCACACGCACACACCACTTACCACATACCACATATCTTAGTTGACGGTAGTGCCATAGTGCCCATAGGGCCAGAGCCCACTCGTCTGATGTTTCTGCTTGCCCCCAGAACCACGACAGGAAGAAACTGTACCTGAACCTGAACCTGAACCTGAGAGAGGGACAGTAGGAGGTCTATCCTTTGCGCTGTCTCGTTTGCTGGTGTTCCTGTTCCTGTTCCTGTTCCTGGTCCGCCGCCGCCGCCTCCGCCGCCGTTGTCCATCCATCCATCCATCCATCACTTGTGGCAGTGGTGCTATCCATCCGCTAACCAAGCCGGCAAGCAGTTTGACTGGCATTGGACTGGTCCAGAGAAAGCCCGTGATGAGGTGTGGGTGGGTGGCACTTACCCACCCCCTGTTCTCCCTTCCACACCCACCAACTACCTACCTAGGTGCGGAAACCCATCCAGCGTCCGGGAGGTACTTACTTTGACGAGGGATCCACTAGGTAGGTACGTACTGCAATCTAAGGTAGCCCGTTCATCCGTCTACGTATCCCGATCCACAAATACGTATCGAGTATCCTGGCCAGATTGTGGGTGAGGAGAGAGGGGACGAGGGACGTGGACGAGACGAGGGACCGTCGACTCTAGCATCCTAGGATGGACATGGTACGCTAGGGTCTGGTCTGGTCTGCCACTTGGCTCTGGTACTCGGTGTCCCGTACCATCGGCCTATCGACGACTTTTATCTTGAGCCAGTCGGTTGATCTTGGACGCTTTTCTACTTATCCCCCTTCACCACCCACGCTCTTTTGTTTTCACTATTCCATGATCGACACTCCTGTCGGCTACGGTACGCTGTGAACTTTTCTTCTTATGACCTCTCGGTTCTTCCTTCTTTTGTGACTCGACATTTGGGAAACACTTCGACCTGCTCGAACCATCCCGTCCTTCCTTTAAGACAAACCAGTATACGACAACCGTCTTCGAGCCCATAATACACCTCAAGCCAGTTACTCTTCACCACTCTCAAACGCCAACCGGTCACTTCGAGACGAACAGATACAAGCACTCGGGACAAGTTCCATGTACAACTAAGACAACCAACACACTTTCACTCATCGAGTCAACCACCAGACCGGTCATTGTTCATCAACGACCCGTCGTCCTATCCTTAAGAAACAGGAAACCGAACCCCTCCGTCATTAGGCCAATTGCCCACGATACAGTTCGAAAAGATTTCGATTGTACAACGACGACAACAACACCACATCACAACCCTAAACGACTAATCAGTAAAGCCGGAATCGAACTCCGGCAACTAACACCAACAGCTCAAAACCCACGATCTTGTCCAGTGCGTTTCTAGAGAAGCAATGGTTTTGGTAGAACAAGGACTGATGAGAACGACCAGACGCATCACAATGGACGCAAACATGATGGCGGCCCAGGCAATGGGACAAGCTCCCTTCCTCTACTACCGACCCGAACACAAGCCCGACGCTTCAAGGCACCGTGGCCACTACACCCAGCAGCCGCACATGGCCATGTACCCCATGGTCCCGACGCTCCCCTCAACGCCCATCTACTCCAGACCTAACTCTTCTTGCTCACAACCCATGGGCCCCACGCTTTACAGCAACGGACCCGCGGCCATGACCCCCGTGGCTTCTCCCCAATCCATGAGCAACAAGCCGGCAATCATGCTTGAGACGGAACTCTGTGAGCCGGAGGGTATCTACTACCCCTCAACACCTCCCTTGTCCACCTCTGGCAGCGCCATCAGTAGTCCTCACAACAGCTGCGAGCTGCTTCAGACCCCGATGAACCCCATGTTCTCCGGACTCGACGGCTTTGACGGTCTGGAAGGCTTCAAGGAGACTCTGGAAGTGCCTGAGAACCTCGCCGTGGACTGGTCAAGCTGCGGATCTCCCCCGATGACGCCTGGTAAGTTCCCTTTTAAAACTTCCGCCGGTGTTACTGCACTGCAAAAAGTCAACCATTTCCACCCATGCTTCTATTGCGCTTGGCGAGGAAGGCGCTCCGGTCCCAGTGGCCCTGGGTTTTGGTTGGTGGTTGTAACAGCGGGGCACCTCACTTGGGAGCAACTGAGGCCGTTTTTTTTCCCCTAGAGACTAACCTCAATTGGGCAGTTTACCTGCAAAACCAGGTCCCCTCGCTTAAGACTATTACTAGTGACCTCCTTTCCACAGCATCTTGCCCTTCACTCTCACCCTCACCCTCACCGTATGCTAGGTCGGTTGCATCTGAACAGGACCTCGACTTCTGCGACCCCCGCAACCTGACCGTCGCTGCTGCTTCCATCACCTCCAACCCGACCTTGGCCCCCGAGTGCTCGGCTTTCACTATCGGTGAGGAACTCAGGGGTGACTCTTCTAACAAGACCCCTATCTCTGCCCCTTCATCGCAAACCTTCGACTTCAACCCTGCCATCCCTCACGGACTTCCTGCCTTCGAGGAGTTCTCCGACTTGGAGTCTGAAGACGACTTTGTCAACGGTCTGGTTAACCTTGGCGAAGGCTCCTCCACCGAGGTTCGCCGTCCCCGTGCCTGCACCGGCTCAAGCGTCGTCTCATTTGGCCACGCCAGCTTCATCGGCGGCGAGGAGGACTTTACCTTCGACGACGCTGAGGCTTCCGCTGCCTGTTTCCCCAGCCCTTCTGCGTCCTGCTCTAGCAACGATTGCCACCAAGATAAGCGCCGAATGATCACCAAGGAGTCTTCTGCTCCTGCCATGACTTTTGCCGCCGGATCTTCTCAAGCGGCTAGCAGTGAGAAGCAGTCCAATACCACGGCTGCCTCCGACGCCGGCAGCTCCTCGGACTCTGAGACGCCTTCTGCTCCTCTTCCTGCGCCTGTCAACCGTCGTGGTCGCAAGCAGTCCCTCACTGAGGACCCTTCCAAGACTTTTGTCTGTGAACTATGCAACCGCCGCTTCCGTCGCCAGGAACACCTCAAGCGTCACTACCGCTCCCTCCACACCCAGGAGAAGCCCTTCGAGTGCAACGAGTGCGGCAAGAAGTTCTCCCGCAGCGACAACCTGTCTCAGCACGCCAGAACTCACGGCAGTGGAGCCATCGTCATGGAGCTCGACGACTCGGTTCACGCCTTTGACCACAGCATGATGGGCCACCACGAAGACTATCAGCATCTTGGCAAGGTTCTCTTCCAAGTTGCCGCTGAGATCCCGGGCAGCGCTAGCGAGTCGTCGTCGGAAGACGACAGCAGCAAGAAGAAGAGGAAACGTTCCGACTAGGGGGTTCCGGGACTGATTTTTTCGCATTCAAGCATTTCTCTATCGATAGCGACCAATCATCGCTTCGATTATGCCCGATACGACTATGATGACAACTTCTTTTTCCGACCTACCCCGCTCTCGTTTATGCGGATCGGTCACCTAGGGTCACACGGGGGACCTTCTATAGGGGGCCTATCATGAACCACCCGAAGATAGACCGCCCTGGGAGGGGCCACATGCGAAAAGCGCACGCGGATTTGGGGAACCCCACCACTTCCTCGCCTCCATTGTATCGATATTTCCGGCGCCAGACATTCTTGAGCCTCATCCGCGTTCTCGGAATGAGTCAGTCGAAGGGATGCGTTGTTTTCAAGGGCTGCATGATGATCACCAAAAGTTCAAGAACGCAAGGGCAGCGATTCGGTTACAGGACGAACGGCGTGTATGGCGGAGATTTTGTTTCACAAACAGATACAGCAAAGCAGCATGATTGTTTTTTGTTTGACTTTATGTTCATTTTGAGCGAAACGCTACGGCAAGGCAAGGGGAGGGGGCACACCAGAAGACGGCAGGAGAGACACGATCCAGGCTTGGTTTCCTTTTGGCAGCGGACCAAGCGTACTTTTCTCTACGTTCGTTGTAATCTCTCCAGCGTGTTCGGAGGCCGGTCAGCCGTCATCGCTTTGGAATCAGGGAACTTTCTTCTGTGTGCGGCGCCGGGGCACACAGGCTTCCGGGGCCGTTTCGGGCCGTTGCCTTCATGTGTTTAACTTTAGTTTTTTTACATCATTCAGGTTCGAGTTGGGATAGTCTCCTCGTTCTGTCTTCAGTTTCTTGTTTCTTGTTTGGTCGCGGATCAAGAGAACCCAGTGTGTATCGGATATGAGGGTGTGAGTGCAGGTCACCAATCGCTGGAAAGTTCGCAAGCCACAGGGCAAAGTCAAGCAGGAAAGGATGCTATTTCGTCGCAGGATAAGCACCGCTTCTACATGTACACAAACACATTTTTGAACAAAAAAAAGAGACTATTTACGCGCTGCCAAAACAAAACATCTAGATGCTCCATTCCCAGTGAATACATCTCCGAGCTCGTGGGAGTCGCTAGCCATGTCCCTCGTCCCACCCTCTCCCACCCCCCCGAAAGTAATGAATTTCCCCCAATGACTCGGTGAACAATCTTCTAGCTCATCGGTCGATGGCCTGGCCTTTAGGCTCACTCAGGCATGGGCTGTGTGAGACATGTCGCTACTCGGATGGACGTCGATTTCGTCATTGGCATGCTCCCCCCCTGTTTCGGACGTTTTCTTTCTGGTTACTGTTCCTTCTTCTGCCATCTTATTCGAGGTTTTCCTTCTTTGGCGGCGGGCTGACTGAACCTGGGCTGAGTCCCGTTTTGGTGACCCAGCCTTAGCCGACGCGTCTCCCGTGCCTTTGCAACGGCGCCCGGCATCCAAGTGACGGTTGTTCGGGGGGGTTGGTCTCACAAAGCCACCGTAGGGAAGTGATAGCCGGGACCCTTTTTTTTTCCTTTTTCCTTGCGCGTCTGTCTGGGCCTTTGTCACTGCCGTATTGTGAATATACCTACCGTACCTTTAGGTTCAGGTGCGTGGGATGTGGACCGACCAGACCAGCCGGCCCCCGCCGCCCCTCTCGTTCCTGTCGTTCTCTCTTCTCGGACGATGCAGGTACGCGACCATCTCGCCCCTCCCATACCCCATGTCCGCGCCGGGCGCCCTCGCGCGGACTATCCTCTTTTTTTCGGCGGCGTGGATACCCACCTTCTTTTTATTTCCCTTGTGGTTTTTTTTTTTTTTTTTGGCGAGGGCCGCGAGGCGAGGCCAGACAAGGCTTTTGAGTCGGTAGGCAGTACAACGCGGGACCCAGATAAAATTCCAACGGTTCGGCATGCCCGTCCCGGACGTGGGAACGGGTTGTTCTTCCCTGCCTTGTTTCCTTGCTTTGATACGGAGCCTCATTTTTTCTCTGACAGGGACACGCAAGTGGGCTGCTCGACACCACGAAGGGCGTGATATGATGATGCGCTGCTACGTTGTGATGTAATTTGTCACTTCAATCGGATCGAGAGGGAAACCGTTTTTTTTTTTTTTTTTAATTGGAGAGAAATGTTGGGTTATGCATGAGGCAGGATGACACTGACAAGACAAGAATAAAAAAATAAACGTCGAATCAGCAATCGGTCAGCAAAAATCAACTGACGCATCAACTAGTGTGCTCTTTATCAACTTTCTCGATACGAGATGTCACGGTAATAAAGAGGTGGGGGATCGGGTGGTACTTCGTTCAGGCAAGGCGACGACGACTGCGAAGGTAACGACGGGCCTGAACGATGCATGCCTAGGTACCCTACCTACCGATATACTTGATTACGATGCTGTAGGCAGGACATTTTTGCAGATTGCAGATGAGGCACATGCCCGTCTGGCCATCCAATTCGTCCATAGTCAACTCATAGTCGATAATAACGGCATGTCTTAATCAGGTGCAGCGTCTGGGAGGGATGGGGTGCCCACGCAGCATGCAATACGCATCCATGGTCTTGTTCGTGAATGTAAGGCACGGCGTGCCAACGCGCCCTAGCCTGACCGTCCGAGGCGACCATGTACTCTCTGAGTGAATAGTACACTTACCACACATGTTGTCAACGACACCGCCCGTGTGAAAATGTTGGGGGCCTTCGGGTAAATCTTTGGGAGGCTCAGCCCAGACCGCGAGTTCGCTCATGGCAAATGAGGCCCCGATGAAAACGTCAAATGTAAAAAGGAGCGAGTGAGGTAAAAGTGAGCATGCACGAGTGTAGCGCATGTTATTTACGGTTCGTGTCCTCTTGCGTTCTCGTGGGGTAATGTCATGCGGTCTCTGTGCGATGGAGTTGAGATGAGCCGGTTGCAGTGCGTACGCACAGATACAACGAACAGCGACATGTTGACTGACCCGTGCTATCAGGGTCATGTTGATGGGCGAAAAAGAGAGACGAGGATGTGCGAACGGGCCATTTCGCCGATGGGGTCAGCTTTGACCGTGCTCCTTCGCGGTGAAAGCCTCTCTTTCTCATCATATTCACCATCTCAATGGGAAACAGTGCTCCGAGGAGGCGGGCGAACCGAGTGGGTTTAGGTTGATTTCTCGCTCTGAGTTTGAGATGATGGACTGGACTTTTTTTCCGGCTGGTGCTAGACGGCGCGGTGAAGAAAGTGAGGAGCTCTGTGTCTCGGACCTTTTTTTTTATGTCTTTCCCTCTGTGCTGAGGAGCTTGAGTGACGGGGGCCAAAAGAGACCAGCACGGACGACGTCGTGTATCTCAAGTTCCGAATGGTGATCAGATGGGCTTTCTCCTCCATGGTGGAGTGTTTTAGAAATGATGGGCTTGACGAGCAACATCGACATCGCTTCGTCTTGCCTGAGGCTGAAGCCGAGAATGCTGGTTCTTGTCTGTTTGACCCTCCAAGGGTTGTCGTCGCCGTTGCTGTCGCCGCCCCAATTTCAACAAGTCGGATCGGATCTTTGGTTCCTGGTTCCATGGAGGCTTGTTCTTTGGAAATCTTCCCGGCTTCAATTCTTGTCCTCTTAGCGAACAGATGAGGTCCAGACTTCAGACTTGCAGGGTTACCTTACACCGCAAAAACCGAGTGACTGAACCTGGACGACCTCTAGAGACCCCCGGGGGACTGGGCCGGGGGGCGTGTCGTCGCCTTGAGACTGCGACCCGTTCTGTCTCTTTGTCAATCAGCCCATCAAGCATGAACCGACCTCCAGCAGGTGCTCCATTGCAATTTTGGCGCTGCCCGCTCAGACGACGTCTTCTCCAAAGGTCTCTAGCAGAATTGCAGATCAATCAATAATGCCTGCTGATTTTTTGGGATTCTACTAATCAAAATCATGCTTTTTTAGGCCAGATCAACCAGGCCTCGGTTAGCCCCCTTCTAGGATTCTAATTAGCTGAATATAGCAGAACTTTACCTAGTTAAGTAAAAGAGAGATGGGGAGGGGGGGGGGGGGGGGGCTAGAGGCTTTTAGGCTCTTTAGTTATAATTATATATTTTTATATATTAAATTAGAGTAGTTATAGAAATTTACATAGTAAATTTATTAATAATTTTTTTATATTAATACTTCTCTTATATAATAGCTTTTAGAGATTAAGAGCTTAATTTCTACTTATATTATAATAATGCTCTTTTTAATAATAACATATAAGATTATAATAGAAAAGCTTTCTTAAAAGAAAATGTCTATTATATATAAGGATTTTTTATGTAGATTAGTATATTATTTTAATCCCACTTATGTGAATAGGTAAGGTGTGTAATTATGACTTATTCTTGCTGCTTTTTCATAGCGAAAAAAAATCAACGTTTTTTTGGCCTGGAGCAAGCGAATCTGTAACCCTGGTCTCTAGCCTCTGGACTCCAGAACGGGCGGGCAATCTACAGGCCCGTCGCCGTTCCGTCCTCTTAGGCTCAGAGATTGGACTTCATTCCATGGATTGCAGAGGGTCCCGACTCCCGTCCCGTCCTGTCGTGTCCCGTCGTTGTCGTTCTAACTTGTCATCGTCTAAACGGTAACCCGTCTGCCCACTCCATCCCCGACAACAAACCTCGGCAGGCCTGCAAGGCTACGACGCTACTGCGCCATACCAGGAACTATTCTATGGGGCTGCCCTTCTCATGAGAATTGGGCCCGCGGCGGCGAGAGATCTCCGGTTTTACGCAGTACGTCGCGCGGGCATATCTGACCTTCGTTCTCTGCAGGCGGTGGCCATGATTTGTTCTGCCCGGGGTTCTGCAGCCTGCTTTTGCTGCTCTTACAGGGACCCTGGGCATACTCTCCTGCTCTCCAGAGGGGTTCTGTTCCACTGCACTAGGAGGAATGATGAAGGCCAGTCGGAATCTCCCCTTGGAAGCCAGTTTTTCGAAACTTCGAAGGTCTCCATAGCTTCCATTGCATCTAATTGCCGATGCTGCAGCTTACCTTGCAATTCCAATTCCAATAGAACAACTTCACGGAGGGCTAAGTATTCGACGTTCCCTGCAATGAACGGTGAAGAATGGCACCTGTTGCGCAGCAGAACCTGTAATGGGTGCAGCGTGAGTACCGACTCGCGTCATCAAATCACTCAGGGCCCCGTAGTGTATGCAAAATTATCCGAGCAGGGACTTCTGTTTCCCCTCCCACCCCCTCCTTCGTAGTCTCTCCCACCCGGCAATTTCGCCGTCGAGGCTCGGGTCGCTCGCTTTCTCGTACCACATTTCCTCCTCGGCACTAATCAGCATCCCGGCCTAATCCACGGCTTCAAGGACCCCGACAGACGGAGGTTCGAGTCAATCAAGGGTCCCTTGGCATCCGGACTGTCCTCGACCGTGCTAACCAGTCTGGTTCCTCATCCCGCTACCGTTCCGTAACCCGCCATCAGAGAGAGACACGCCATCAAGTCTGATCGTGGCGACCTTTCACCAATCCCACAGGGCCTGGGCACGCACATCTCGAAGGAAGTCTGCATAGCAGCACGGGCTCTCGCGGCATTCGGGTAGTATCGCGCCTAGACTTGCACAAGTTCCCTCGCGTCCAGACCATACAAAGGCTGCATAGCCTGCGAGTCCGTTCACAATGTCATCCGAACGACTCAACGTCATCGCCTTGGTCTCGGGCGGCAAGGACAGTTTCTTCTCCGCGCTGCACTGTCAGAGGAATGGGCACCGACTCGTGGCCCTCGCTAACCTCTTCCCGGCCGCCCCCGTCAGCGCCGGCTCCGACGCCATCACGCGCTCGGCCCAGGAGACAACCCTCATCTTCAAGCCTCGAGGTAATGACTACGCGAAGGACGGCACCGCGGCGATCGGGCACCTCAAGCCGGAGGAAGGAGGAGAGGAGGAGGAGGAGGCTGGGAAAGGGGCCGATGAGGACGCCGACCTGAATAGTTTTATGTACCAGACCGTCGGACATCAAATCATATCCCTCTACGCGGACGCCACCGGACTGCCGCTTTACCGCCAGCCAATCTATGGCGGCGCCAAGTACGAAGGTAAAGACTACGATGCATCTCACGCCACAGGCGGCGATGCTGCAAACACCGGCGACGCGGATGAGACGGAGAGCATGGTCCCCTTGCTCCGCACCATCATGGCTCACCATCCCGAGGCCAACGCCCTCTGCGCGGGAGCAATCCTGTCGACGTACCAGCGGACGCGTGTGGAATCAGTCGCGCTGCGTCTGGGTCTCACCCCTCTGGCATACCTCTGGAAATACCCAACCCTTCCACCGCCTGTCCCTGGAGCTGTGGAAGACGCGCAGCTGCTACACGACATGGCGGCAGCGGGGCTGGACGCGAGAATCATCAAGGTCGCGAGCGCGGGGCTTGACGAAGACTTTCTGTGGGAGAGAGTGAGTTCGCTCTCTGGGGCGGCGCGGGTGAAGCGCGCGCTGCGCAGGTTCGGCGCTGCCGAGGGTTCCGTGCTGGGCGAGGGCGGCGAGTTTGAGACTCTTGTGCTCGATGGACCGCCGGGGCTTTTTCGCAGGGCGATTGAGGTGTCCGAAACCGAGAGGAGGGTAGTGAGGGAGGTCGGCGGGACGTCGTGGTTGAGCTTCTCGGGGGCGAGTGTCAGAGGTAAGGATTCTTCGGAGGCGGCGGGAGAACGCTGCTCCCCAGCCCGGGTGCCTCATGTTCTGGACGCCAAGTTTCAGTCCTTATTGGAATCTCTGCCTACGGATTCACCATCGAAAGACATGTCTCAGGGCGGATCCTTCGACGGTGATGGCCAAGTTTCGGCGTCCGTTGCGTCTTCGAGCGATATCCACTGGACTGTCGAGGCACAGGTTTCGTTGGACCAAAAGCTTTCCGTTGAGGAAGAGACGGAAGATGTCATTCGGCAGATACGTGTGCTTCTCACAAATCACGCTCCGCCGCTATGTACTACTGCAATCATCCATACGGTAATTGTTTTGAGGAGGATGTCAGATTTCCCCGCGATTAACAAAATCTACGGTAGCCTGTTTCAGCACCCGAATCCCCCATCCCGCGTCACGATCTCGTGCGGCGATCTCCCTCAAGGCAAGTCTATCCACATCCATCTTGTGGTGAGGCCCGACTTGCAGCCGAGCGGGCGCAATGGTCTACACGTCCAGGGACGGTCCTACTGGGCACCAGCAAACATTGGGCCTTACAGCCAGGCCATCGATGTGCCATTGAGCAATAGCGAGACAGCGAGCAACGGCGCTCGAGCAGTGACTATCGCTGGACAGATCCCGCTTGTGCCGTCGAGCATGACTCTGCCGACGCAAACCATCGGAAATCTGGAAATGCAAATTGTCCTGTCTCTCCAGCACCTCTGGCGTGTGGCCATCGAGATGAAGGTTCAGCTCTGGACCAGTGCCGTGGCTTACTTTCCCAACACGCCCCAGAAAATCGACATGCAGCGGCAGGCATATCTGGCCTCTGCGGCCTGGGAAGGAGCGCATGCGCCTGGGAGCGATGAGGATGAGGACAACGAGGGCGGGCCCGATCTTTGGGATCGCAAGTACAACCCGCAATACATGTCCCTTGGCGGCAACGAAGACACTGACGCCGACCAGAAGCTGCCGGACTGGTCTGCCGTCAAGGGCGTGACCAACGGCGACGAAGGACCGAAGCCAGTGCCGCCCTTCTTCGCTGTCGAGGTAGAGGAGCTGCCGCGCGCGGCCGACGTGGAGTGGCATGCCCACCTGGGCCTGTCCCGCGTTCCCTCGTCGTCTGTGGAATACCAGACCTTCGACCTGAAGGCTTCGGCCGAGGTCCCTTTCCACCGGCGGGTTTGCCACGTTGTGGTCACCGGTGTGCTCGTGCATACCACGATCGCCTGGCTTGCCATCGACGACAACAACCAGGCACGGTTGCCAGCGTCGGTTTCTGAAGCGGACGAATGGATGAGGCGTGCGTATCTCAAGGCTATTGGGAGCACGGAGCCGGCCTCGAGGTCTGGGTTCCCGTACTTGGTGTACGTGAAACGGGGAAGCGTAGAGTTCCCTGGCAGCGCGGGAGGCTGTGGCAGTGACAAGAACAAGACGACGGCTTTCGTACAGGCGAGGTCGATTTGGGGCGGCAATGGCGAGGAACTCAAAGCAGTTGGTCTATTCAAATAGTTTTCCAAAATACGACCGTTGCAACTGCACATGATCGCGCTTCTGTACTTAAAGTACGTTATTCGTGCCCTTGTGAAAATTTGATGCAATTGGGACTCAGCAGTGTCAACCCGACAGAACGAAGTGCAAGCTGCTATGAGATTATATTCATCAGAGGTTTCAGAACCTCCCCTTACATCAGCGGCATATTTGAAGCTTCTGCGGTTGACTTCGGTCCGAGAATAGTCTCTGTGCCACACATGAAGGCTTCATGATCGGATCTCAGCCTTTCCGGCTTCTCTGTAACCTCCAGTTCGGTATCCCTCTGCACGACATAGCAGACAATCTATTTATGCGTTGTGATGACACTTTTGACGGCCTATGTACACTATCTAGGAGAGCCGGTATCACCCTGGTTCGGCAAGGACTGCACGAAAAGCAAGTGTAGCCACACAAGAGAAACGCAAGCTCTTGATAATTGCTGCGAAACAGTTCGACCGAGCTCTTTTCTGAGATTTCACGGAAATCGCTTCATCCCGTTCCGCGAGAAGATTCTTTACGATGCAGACGCTTCTTGGTCGGGTATTCGGCTAAAACAGAACCACGTTCTAGCCATTTGGGACCTACAGAAAGTCGTTATTCTGAGGTTCTACGATGTTGACCTAAATTTCATTGATCCAGTTAATTTAGAGAGACAAGCAAGATAATGTTTTGTTGCCACCTGGCCCCAGTTGGCCTCTGATCTTTCTCTGCTCCACCATAACCCAAGATAACCAGATCCAAGGCAGCCTCACTCGCAGCTTCATTTCCATCCTCTTTTAACATCTTGAGGTTCGGTGTAACCATCCGCATCCAGATTGCATCGCCGAGTGCAGCCTGTCAATCCTAAAAAGACCCGTATCGTTGGCAACTTTAGGGTTCCAGGGAAGACGCGACCTAAATCTATCGCTCTATGCTAATCACCCGTCGGAAACCCACTCCTCGGCATTGGTGTCGTTTTCACACCTTCACTTATACACCCATCTCACATGAGAACCTCAGCAAAGCCATGGATCCTCAAAAACCGGCCGCCTCTGATGAGGAGGATGACTACATGAACATGACCTTCGACGAGCCCCCGAACAAACCCGCCCGCGAGACAGAAACGTCTCTCCAACGCCGCCAACGCCTTAAGCGCGAAGGCGAAATCAAAGGACGCGTGAAATCAAAAGAAGAGCTCGCAGCCGAGGAGGAAGCGACCCGCGAAAAGGCTCTCACGCGTTCTCTGCTCGACAACGCCGCAGCCAAGAAGAGCAAGGGTCTCGCGATGATGGCCAAGATGGGCTTCAAAGGCGGTGCACTGGGTGCTGGCGACAACACGGCGCTGACGGAACCAATCGCCGTAGAGATCAAGGATGATCGCGGAGGCATCGGCATGGAGAGTGAGCGGAAGCGCAAGCTACGCGAGGCGGCAGAGAGGTTCGAGGAGGAGGTCAAGGAGGGCAAGAGAGTGAAGGTCGATCCGTTGGAGTACCGCGATCGCATCCGCCGGGAGAGGGAGGCCGCGAGGGTGCAAAGTCAGGTTTTTGCGGCGCAGAGGATCGCGGAGAGGATGAGTGAGGAGAAAGACCTTGGAGTTGGTGATGCAGAGGTTGTGGAGGGTGCGGAGGCGGAGAAGAGGAAGAAGAAGTTGGCTACGGGGGCCAAGTCGAGGCCGCTCAAGTCCATCAATGTTCTCTGGCGTGGCTTGGTGAGGCATCGAGAGGAAAAAGAGAGGGATCGCAAGATGAAGTCTGATTTGGAGCAGAGTCTTTCGCGGCTGCCTACGTACGATGATGATCTGGAGGATGACGATGATCGCACGGCGCTGGGCAAGAAGCAGACTATCTACGCCGCAGCGGATGATTTGGATGAAGAGGATTCTGAACTGGAGGAGTTCAATGAGTTGGAGGACATGGAAAAGTTGAGGCGATTGGTGGAGTATCTGAGAAAGGAGCACTTGTACTGCTTCTGGTGCAAATTTACATACCCGGACCAGGAAATGGAAGGATGCCCTGGATTGACGGAGGAGGAGCACGATTAGCAGGCGAAAGTGTAGTGGCTCACCAAGCTCCATGCACCGCAAACTGCATGGTAGTGAGACGTTTATCAATTCTTCGCTGCGAAGCATAATGATTAATACATGGAGTCATGATGGGTGTGTCGTTATATGAGTAAAGATCTATGTCTACATTTATACAGAGGGGCCTTCTTGCCCCTGATCCCTTTTGACGAGAACATCGTACACGCCCATTTCCCTGGCGACTTGCTCCATCAAGCCATCTGGGATAACACCGGCTTCCCGGATGCACTTCTCCTGTAGGTAGTCTGACATTTCCTGACCGCGCTGCAGCGGCGTCATCTCGTCGAGCGTCTTGGGCCGCCCAAGTTGTCTCGACCGCTCCGCGACGAATCTGTCAATACTGCGCTTCGCAAGATGAAGTTTTTGTCTCGCCACAGCAGTTTCGAAGTTGAGAGCAGTTGTATTCATCAGCATCTCCATAGTAAGCATCTCAGGCAGAGTGAAGGTAAATATTTCTTTGAATACCCGTAGGGTGATGACGATGCCGATGTTGTCCTTTAAGCGGCGGAAGGTGTGCAGAATCTTCCTAGCGAGCTGGCCGTCCAAACCTTCTGATTCGAAGACGTGGGCGAACCGAACCGTTTCCGCAAAGGTTTGTCTGGTGCGCCGGACCTCCTCCGTGAGATGGTCACCAGACAGGCTATGTAATCTGTTGATGCCAAGCATCTTCCACAAGGTCATGAATGTGTACGGGTCAGGCTTCACCTGGCGTTCATGAACCAGCATGCGGTACAGTTCTCGCGCCTCGGCGACGTTGCCCATCTGAGAGTACGACTCAATCAATTGGTTCATCATGAAGGCGCCCGGGCTGATCTCTGCCTGCCTCGAAGCATCCCATAGCCTCTCCAGCTGGCCGTGCATACTTCGAAGTCGATAGTTCTCGGCGACAAGGGAGAACGTCTCGAGCGTCGCCTTTGGCATCGCAGCTAATCCGGATTCAGACCTCGGTACTTCTACTGTTCGAATAGGACCATCAGTACCTCGGAGCCGGCGACGGTTGTTGACAAACTCAATGCGAGCGTTGATCATCTCCCAGGCAAGATCATCAGCTTTCTGAAAGTTGTCGGCACCTCCTGATCTTTGCCAGGCACCAATCAAGCCGTTGATCTGAATACTCGCTGGTTCGATACCCTTAGTTCGCATGAATTTGAAGACACTGTGAGCGCCGTCCAGGTCTCCAGCGCCGATGAGCCGTTTCAGCCATTTGCCAAAGAAGAAACTATTGCCAACCTGAGAGGGTAGGCTTCGTTTTCCCCTGACGTCAATGGTTCCCGAGCTCATCATGTCAACGAAGGCTTGCAAAGCAGTTTCGGTTTGGTTAACTGTCAGGAAGAACGAAATAACCTGGTCGTAGTCCTCGAGCCCCATTGATTCGCCAAGGAGATCCCTCATCCGACGGTAAGCATCCCAAGCCTTTGCCATCGACGCCTCCTGTGGGTCTGCTGCACAACTTCTGATGAAAGGCATCAGAATGCGAGGATCAAGCTGGCGTTCCAGAAGCTTGTTGACTGCGCGCTCTGCTTGGGACAGATCCCCCATTTCGCAGAACATGCGCAATCCGAGCTCCCAGAACTCTTGAAAGGTATCAGCGCCACTATCGCCCAGAGTTGCCATGCTGCGCTTCCAACTGTCCATCGCCTTGGTCTCCCATCCATCAACGAACATGGCTTCCACTGTCACCAGCTGCTGAGAAGCACTCAAAGGCACTCTGGCCTGGCTCATGTCCCTCGCCAGCATCGAAAGGTATGTAAGTCGGCTAGGATTACTGGCCTTGTCCAAAGAAAAACATTGCCAAAGGAGATCCCATACTTCGTGAGGAACGCTGGCCCATGACTTGGCTAGGGTTGGCCGCGCTAGGTTGTACACCTTCCAAACCGACAGGGCTGTTTCGGCGGTCATCTTCTCTCCCCTTTGCATCTCTTTCGTAACCCGTTTGAGTGTAGTGTTCAACCGAGTGAGTCGTTTTCGCTGGTTGAATCCCCATGACAGTTCCGGTATCTGTGGTATTGGGAAGCTCTTCTTTCGTTCTCCGGGGTCTAATGAAGCTGCCGACTCGATGACCCCCAGGTTCGCTATCGGGTTCGAATCGTCGAATGCGCTAACGTCGAATCCCTTTTCTTCGAGCTGTCGTTCCAGACTCTTGATGTAAGCGTCCATGCTCTCCATCAGCTCCTCAGGGCTGTTTGCCCCTTCAAGCTGAGCCTCGAAATCCTGTGCGATGGAGCTTGCATCATTCACTCCGAAAAGACCCAAAAATCCTTCTTTTTGAAGTTCCGATAGTGTGTGTTTCATTTCCGCCTTCATGCTTTTCTTCAATCCCCGTTCCATCTCTTTCTTTCCGACGAGTGAATCATTGTATGCATCCTCGCCCTGAAGTGGGTTGACAGCGCCGGATTCGTCCTTCTCGAAGAAGCGCCAGCTGGCCTCTCTTTTTTGTTTCTTCGTCAATTCTTTCAGAAGCGCCGCTGCGGCAGCACCTCCTGGAACTCCGGGAGCTTCGTATTTGGAGGCCTTCGACGTTCGCTTTCGGGAGTAGGATCGGGGGCAAGCTCCGAGCTGTGCTACGGGGGAGCTAAGTGGGATGGACCATGGTCGCAGGGCGGTTACAGTCCCTCCTGACGGACGACAGGACTGACAAATGAATGACTTTCGACATCTAATGTCATGAAGAAGAACCTTGCGGGACATAAGGAGAGAGAAACAAATGTCTATGACGGAAGAATTGGGTAGAGATTGTTTGGGGCGCAACAGAAGCTCGAATTGGCAGAATTGGGTTACTTCAAAAATTTGATGGACCCTGAACATAGGTAGCTGCGCGCGTCAAGGAGTGACTTATCGCAAATCCGCTAAGCAGAGCACCGCCTGCCGTTTACAGCGCCGCCGGCCGCCATACTGGCAAAAAAAAAAGGTAAATTCTCCAGATCCCACCTTGCGCAGTCTTCATTCTTAACGCGTTTTGAGCATCGGCATCGCCACGAAACGACGGCACGATGGCTTCCGCCCCTGATTCCCTGCGATTCACAGGACATCGGTCCTTCGCGCAACGACTCGTTCTTTCAACTCTTACCGGAAAGCCCGTCCATATTAGCAAGATTCGCAGCTCGTCGCCGACCCATCCTGGTCTTGCGCCGCATGAGGTCTCCTTCCTGCGACTCCTCGAAGCCGTCACCAATGGAAGTTCCATGCAAGTTTCGTACACCGGTACGACAATCACTTACCACCCCGGTCTGATTACCGGAACCATGGCTGGCTTCGGTGCATCCGACGGCGACATCATCGAACACAACTTACCGGCGAACAATAACCGCGGCGTTACCTACTTTCTCCTCCCACTCTGCCTCCTCGCGCCATTCTCCAAATCGCACGTTAATGTCCGATTTTCTGGTCACGGCGTCATTACATCTGCGACTGAGACCGGCGACATCTCCGTCGACTCCTTTCGCACAGCCATCCTGCCTCTCTTTGGCCTCTTCGGAATTCCGCCAGCGCGAATCGAGCTTAGGGTGCTGCAGCGATCCTGCCCCGGCAAAGGCGGCAGAGGCGGTGGTGGTATTGTGGAATTGCGATTCGCATCCCAGGTCCGACTTCCGAAAACGCTTCACCTGAATCGAAACCCTGGCAAGATACGGAGAATAAGAGGCGTGGCATACTGTACCGGCGTTTCGGCTTCCAACAACAGTAGAATGATCCATTCTGCTAGAGAAGTCCTAAATGCGTTGGTGTCAGATATCCACATTGCCGCCCAGTACGATCAAGCGCCACTCATCACAGCGGCGGATAAGTCGAAGACGCGAACTGGCATTGGCTTTGGTTTAAGCTTGGTTGCTGAATCAAGCTCTGTCGGTGTGCTGTACTCAGCAGACGTTGTTGCACCGCCCGCTGGAGGGGTTGTTCCCGAGGATATCGGGAAGAATTGTGCTTACCAGCTGCTGGAGACCATTGCGCAAGGTGGATGCATCAGCAGATCTTCGGCCTCAACAGTCTTGACACTAATGGCCATGGGATCCGAGGACGTGGGAAGGTTAAGGATAAGCAGGGACGTCATAGGAACGGAGGAGATGGTTGGGTTGGCCAGAGATTTGCGGACGTTCGGCGCAAGCAGTTGGGGCTTGCGAGACGTAGAAGACGACGCTTCAGGAGACATTTTCGTCTCGGTGAAGGGCACCGGCGTGGGTAATGTTGGTCGCAAGATCGCTTAGGTTGGAAAAATCGTGATACCATTGAACTACCTCTGATTCCTTTGATTCCTTTCTAAACGAGGCATTCTCCTCATGGCTGAAAGCCTCGTCAATGCAGCCGTATAGCCCAACGTCTGGAGCGAATGTCCTGCAGCACCACGAAAATCTGTTGTAGCATTCCTAATGGTATGAGAAATATGGAATTCGCCGAGGATCCCGTTCCCAGAGCTTAGTACGTCGAATAAATGAATCCCATTGACGGAGTGAAAAGATGAGCGTCGCCGTGCTGACCGACTTCTTTCTCGGCTCTGATCCGGTCTAGTACTTGGCTCGCCATCGGCATTGGGTCTCAAGGGCTGCATTTCTAGGCTCTCAACATCCCCGATATGCAACCCAGGAGCATCCCTGAGCACGCCCCTCTCTTCAGCGTCGTGGTCTTGGGTCGGTGTTGCAGTATTCTGTGCGTCTACGGCTTGCGGCAGACGAAGCAAAAAGGGCCGTACAATGGGGCGCAGCTTTTCTCGCTCGGAATGGACGGCCAGCATCAAGCATTGAACGGTTAAGATGACCAAATCGAGTGCTAGAAACGTGAGTCGTGAGGTTGGTGGCTTTTGTCCAATAAAGTCAACGATAACACCGCCGTGGAGAAATCCTCTCGTAGCCTCGCCAGCCGTTGGGAGCGCTGCAAAGATGTGCAAAAGAATGCAGAGAAGATTCGGCACGAATACTGATATTACTTGCGACCGGGGAGCCTCCATCGTTAACGGGTAGTCGTCTGGTTTTGGTGTTAGCCAGTGATGCTGGCCGTAGACGCGGACGGCGAAGCGAAATATCGAGCACCTATGGCGAACGTCAGCTGATGCTTCAGTTTGTGGAGGCAATAGAGATTCTCATACTCCATGTAGTATAATGTGCAAAGCTCTGCGTATACCAAAGCGTCCAGATTCCGTAGCAACTGTGTCATGAGGTCGAAACTCCTCGCGAGGCCCGGATTGATCTTGCGGCTTCTTGGGCGTCGCGACCTCCTCCTCCTCGGAACCCGACTGATCGGCTCACCCGCCTGCTGCGACAGTTCCACGATCCCTCCGCCATGTTCTTGGTCGTCTGCGGGAGGGTTCCGTCGGCCTGGCAGGGTGTTTGGCGCGCCATCATCGACCATAGCTCGTTGGCCTCATTGGTGTCGGCAGGAGATCCAGCAACGTCGGACACAACGCGGCACTTTACATACTCCAGCTGAAGTGCGAGTGACGTGTTTGAAGCTTCGCGCGTCTATAACGGGAACATTCGTCGAAAGGTTACTGACCGTTGGAACTTCAAGCGATAGGTGTTGTGGATAAGTGCGACCGAACCAAGCTGCAGGGATGCCCAAAGTGACGACAAAGCTTTGGACAAACTGGACGCTGCGGTAAGGCCGGAGGAACTGCACGGACGCATCTGCCGGTCCGTTAGCAACTCGCGGGAGGTTTCTGCAAAGGAGTTTTGCGGCTGAGGATGACTCGGTGGCCGGAGGAACATAGATACGAGGACCCCTCCTTCTATCTTGGGTAAGGTAGGTACCGGCAGGGTCCACACTCCCCTCCGATTCGACTGCGGCTGCCAAATTAACTGCCAAAATTGCCCGCCCTGAATGCCCCTCTGACTCAACGAAGTGACTATCAACAACTTTGGTGCAAGTCACCAATCCAGACAGCAACTCACGGAACCATGGCGACGGCAAGCAACGGCCCTTCTGGGGACCTCACATCCCAGATCCTTCTTGCTTTGTCCAAGAAGGATCCCATCCTGTCCGCCGAGTACTTCCCTGAGTTCCAGTTCGCCGATCTCAAGGCGGCCCTCGACCGACTTGCCAGTCGTTCCATGGTGAAGTACGAGTCAATTGAAAAGGAAGAAGCTGTATTGGAAGTCGAAGGCACGCAAATCGCAGAGCACGGAAGTCACGAAGCTCGCGTCTTCGAGGCGGTGCGCAAGGCTTTGGAGGGATTGACGATCCAGGAGCTGGAGACGGCCATTGGCGATAAGAATGTCACCAAGCTTGGCCAGGGCAAGGCTTTCAAGAACAAATGGGTGAAGAAAGAGGCCACTGGAAAGCTTGTTGCTACTGTAAGCGTAATCGTCACAAATTCCTTTCCAAGTATGCGCTAACGCTGCGTGTTCGCAGACTGAGTCCATTCAAGACGAGACCCAGGCGCAGCTTCAGCAGATCCGGGAGAAGCGTACCCACGAACCCAAGGTTATTACCGACTTGAAGAAGCGAAAGCTCATCAAGACTCAGAAGGTCATCAACTTCAAGATTCACAAGGGGCCCGAGTTCGCGCTGGAAATTAAGAAGGAGGAGACAGACCTGACGGCCGACATGATTGCATCTGGCGCATGGAAGATGGCAAACTTCAAACCCTACAACTTCAAGGCTCTTGGTGCTGACCAAAATGCCGGCGCTCTGCATCCCCTAAATAAGGTCCGCCACGAGTTCAGACAAATCTTTTTCGAGATGGGTTTCGAGGAGATGCCGACCAGCAAATTCGTCGAATCTGGCTTCTGGAACTTTGACGCTCTTTTCGTCCCCCAACAACACCCCGCGAGAGATTTACAAGATACGTTCTACCTTAAGGATCCTGTTCTCGCAGATAAGCCCAGTGCTGAGTCGGAGGATGATAAGAAAGACTACGAGACGTACTGGGAGAATGTCCAGCAGGTGCACCAGGATGGCAAATTTGGCTCGATCGGCTACCGCTACCCCTGGGCTGCCGATGAAGCCCAGAGACTCGTTCTTCGCACTCATACCACTGCTATTTCTACGGCGGTGCTCCACCAGCTTGCTGCTAAGAGGGGTCCTGATGGCAGACCTCCCCCGGCGCGTTACTTCTCTATTGATAGAGTGTTCCGTAACGAGAGTGTCGATGCCACGCACTTGGCAGAGTTCCACCAGGTCGAGGGTGTTATTGCCGACTATGGCTTGACTCTGGGTGGTCTCATGGAGTTTATGGAGATTTTCTTCAACAAGATGGGCATCACAGATATCAAGTTCAAGCCTGCCTATAACCCTTACACCGAGCCCAGTATGGAGATTTTCTCCTTCCACAAGGGCTTGAATAAGCTTGTTGAGATCGGCAACAGCGGTATGTTCAGACCAGAGATGCTGGAGGCGATGGGTTTGCCCAAGGATATGAGGGTTTATGGATGGTAAGTTCCTGAAGAAAATCGCAAAGCAAGATGAGTGCTAACACAACCAAACAGGGGATTGAGTCTGGAGAGGCCGACGATGATCAAGTACGGAATTTCTAACATTCGTGAGTTGCTGGGCCACAAGGTGGATCTGAACTTCATCGAGAGGAACCCGGCGGTGAGACTAGACAAGAACTAGATAGGATTTGCATGGGAAGCTACCTGGTAGAAAAGGGTCACGACTTACACGAGATGAACTAGGGCTGGCATTTGTTGGCGAATGGAATACCACATTTTGAAGAGGTACACTAACTAACTACCTGCACATGATTCACTCGTGGGTCCTGCGAGTCCACGAATCGTGTGCTAGGTAGACACTGCTCTTTTGGTATATGTTAAATGAACTGTCGACCAGGGTGGTCGATGATCCTCATGACAGATCGAAGCTCGCTCATCGCACACAAAGCCCTCATGGGTGACGGCACCCGATGCAGTCTCCTCCGGGTCCTCCGTCGGCACTACCTTCGCGGGCTCGGAGTGTTGGCATTGGCCAATGGTTGGATGAATGGGGAGATTCAGAAACCCTTGGGAGAGGATGGCGGGGCGCATGCCAGATATGGCGGGACTTGACCCAACGTCAGATCGCAACCCATGAAGCTCGGACCCTCACCTATAGACCAAAAAATGTGCGTGCAATGTCTGGCAAGTGTATGAAATTGCTGCACCCAGCAGATCAAGGTGAGTCACAGTCACCGTCCTTGCTGGAGCTGAAGCTGGAGCACAGGAACCAGCAGTCCCGCCTCTGCCCTGAGCATTGCTCACATGCTCAGCCTGGTCTGGAGTTGGCAACTGAGCGATCAGTGCAGCGCGGCTTTGCATCTGAGAGTGCGACTTACGCCCAAGCTCAGCCAGTCGGCATTTAAGTTAAGGTACGACTTGTAAATTTATTAGAGCAACAAAACAGCTCAAACCTGTCAAAATGAGGGGCAACCACGACGCCAATTGCATGCTGCACTGAAAGTTTCGACGACTGTAGACCCCGTAAAACTCTGTTCCCCTCTGCACTGGCAGAATTTTTCGCCAATCTGAGTGAGGCTGGGCGACGAGGAGGGAGAAGAGGAGGGGCTCGGTTTGTCACTGGGGTGACTGTGGCGGGACTCAACATTGACGAAGAGCCTGCGATAACGGCCGGCCGAGTGGTCCCGGACTGCAAACTGGTCCCTGGACAGAGAAACGGCTAGTGAATATTACCCCAGTTAACGCCTGTGACGGTTGTTGGGCCCCCCGATCGGCCGTTCAACAACGCCTAGAGAAAAATTTCCTTATCTTATCGGGGCATCGGACCCGGACCGCCTTTTTGCTGAAGAGGGACCTGACTACGCCGTACGGTCATTATTCTTCCCCCACAACCTTAACAAAGCTCGAGGGAAGAGTCACAAACCTTCCAAAGTGGCAGCCATATTTTCTCCTTCTCTCGGTCCAAAAACCATTCAATTGGCTCTGACCTTGAGGATTCTCTCTCTTCCCATCGGTCACTGTCGCATTGGTTAATTGAGACTTTCACAATGCCGTCGGCCATGTCAAATACATTGGCAGGTCAGGCTCCGGCCCTTCTCCGACATGGTCGACGAGTTCCTACAGCTCTGGCTGGCCGCAACTTCACCCTTGCCGCCGCTAACGTCACTGCCAAAGCTCAACTCCAGAACAGCAGCGCGAAGCTGCTTCAGAAGCGCCTCTTTACCTCAAGTGCGCTTCGTCCAAGCGGCGCTCAGTCTGCGCCGAACCCCAAGGCTTATCTCGAGAGCGGCGTGATCAAGCCTCATATCGGCGTTGACGTTAAGAAGGTGCTGGTTATTGGCAGTGGTGGTCTTGCCATTGGCCAGGCCGGCGAGTTCGACTACTCTGGTTCGTATGCGAAGCGACTCTTGACCCTCCAGTGCCAAGAATGAGTCACAACTCGTAGGAAGACTCAGACTAATAAGAGCCCTTGTAGGAGCGCAAGCCCTGAAGGCTCTCAAGGAGGCTGGCGTGAAGTCAGTTCTCATTAACCCCAATATCGCTACCATTCAGACCAACCACTCTCTCGCCGATGAGGTCTACTACCTCCCCGTTACGCCGGAATACGTTTCGTACGTTATCGAGAAAGAGAAGCCCGATGGAGTCTTCCTCTCCTTTGGTGGCCAGACCGCCCTGAATCTTGGTGTTCAGATGCAGCGTCAGGGCCTCTGGGAGAAGTACGGCGTCAAAGTTCTGGGCACCAGCATCAGGACTCTTGAGGTCTCTGAGGATCGTGACTTGTTCGCCCGCGCCTTGGACGAGATCAACATCCCAATTGCCAAGTCAATTGCGGTGGGAACCGTCGAGGAGGCTCTCGACGCAGCCAACAAGGTCGGCTACCCTATCATTGTTCGTGCTGCCTACGCCCTGGGCGGTCTTGGTTCCGGTTTCGCGAACAACGAGGAGGAGCTCCGCAACATGGCTGCCAGGTCTCTCACCCTGTCCCCCCAGATCTTGGTCGAGAAGTCCCTGAAGGGCTGGAAGGAGCTCGAGTACGAGGTCGTTCGCGACGCGAACAATAACTGCATCACTGTTTGTAACATGGAGAACTTCGATCCCTTGGGTATCCATACCGGAGACAGTATTGTCGTCGCGCCCAGTCAGACGCTGAGCGATGAAGAGTACCACATGCTACGATCCGCTGCCATTAAGATTGTTCGCCATCTTGGTGTCGTGGGAGAGTGCAACGTGCAGTACGCTCTCCAGCCTGACGGCCTCGACTACCGTGTCATTGAGGTCAACGCTCGTCTTTCTCGTTCTTCTGCTCTTGCCTCTAAGGCTACTGGATACCCTCTTGCTTACACCGCTGCCAAGATCGGTCTTGGTCACACCCTCCCTGAGCTGCCCAACGCCGTCACCAAGACGACAACCGCCAACTTCGAGCCCTCTCTCGACTACATTGTCACCAAGATTCCCCGCTGGGATCTTTCCAAGTTTCAGCACGTCAAGCGTGACATTGGCAGTGCCATGAAGTCTGTTGGCGAGGTCATGGCCATTGGACGTACCTTTGAGGAGTCTTTCCAGAAGGCCATTCGCCAGGTCGACCCCAAATTCGTGGGATTCCAGGGTGATAAGTTCGAGGACCTCGACTTCGAGCTTCAGAACCCCACCGACCGCCGCTGGCTTGCAGTTGGCCAGGCCATGCTTCACGAGAACTACTCTGTCGAGAGGGTGCACGAGCTGACCAAGATCGATAAGTGGTTCCTGTACAAGCTGCAGAACCTGGTTGACTGCACCCGCGAGATGGAACAGGCTGGCGGCCTCGAGGCTCTGAAGAAGGACCAGATCATGAAGGCGAAGAAGCTCGGTTTCTCCGACCGTCAGATCGCCAACGCAGTCGGTAGCTCCGAGGACGAGGTTCGCGCGGCTCGTCTTGCCTTCGGCATCCGCCCTTGGGTCAAGAAGATCGATACCCTCGCCGCCGAGTTCCCCGCTGACACAAACTACTTGTACACCACCTACAACGCCTCCTCCCACGACGTCACCTTTGAGGACAGAGGAATCATGGTCTTGGGCAGCGGTGTATACCGTATTGGCTCTTCTGTCGAGTTCGATTGGTGCGCTACTGGCACCACTCAAGCTATCCGCAGGATCGGCAAGAAGACAATTGTTGTCAATGTAAGTCCACCAAACAACGTCCTGAACTCCCGAACACTCAGCTAACTTCCACCCTGACAAACCCAGAGACCATGAGCACCGACTATGACATGGCGGACAAGCTCTATTTCGATGAGCTGAGCTACGAGCGTGTGATGGACATCTACGAGCTCGAGAGCGCGTCTGGTGTTGTGGTCTCTGTTGGTGGACAGATTCCCCAGAACGTCGCATTGTCAGTTCTTCCACCTTATCAACGGTCGAATGAGTAAGAGAAACTAATTGTCCAAGCAGGCGTCTGCAGGAGACTGGCGGAGCCAAGGTGTTGGGTACCGACCCCAGAGACATTGACAAGGCCGAGGACCGACAGAAGTTCTCTGAAATCCTCGACAGTCTCGGCGTCGATCAGCCGGCTTGGAGCGAGCTCACCTCTGTCAAGGAGGCTGAGGACTTCGCTGACAAGGTTGGCTACCCCGTTCTTGTGCGTCCCAGCTACGTTCTGTCTGGTGCCGCCATGACTGTCATCCGCAGTAAGGAGGACTTGAAGGAGAAGCTCGAGGCTGCCTCCAACGTCTCTCCCGACCACCCGGTCGTTATCACCAAGTTCATCGAAGGCGCTCAGGAGATCGATGTCGACGCAGTCGCCTCGGACGGGAAGCTCATCATTCACGCCGTCAGTGAGCACGTTGAACAGGCTGGTGTCCACTCCGGAGATGCCACCCTCGTCCTGCCCCCTGTCAACCTGGACCAGACCACGATGGACCGCTGCAAGGAGATCGCCCAGAAGGTCGCCAAGGCCTGGAGCATCACCGGTCCCTTCAACATGCAGATCATCAAGGCCGACAATGCCGAGGGCGGCGAGCCTGCACTGAAGGTTATCGAGTGCAACCTTCGCGCTTCTCGTTCCTTCCCCTTCGTCAGCAAGGTTCTCGGTACCAACTTCATTGACATCGCTGCCAAGGCTCTCATCGGCGAGCAGGTTCCCGAGCCTCACGACCCCATGGCCGTGAAGCGTGACTACCTCGCCACCAAGGTTCCCCAGTTCTCGTGGACCCGTCTGGCCGGTGCCGACCCTTTCCTCGGCGTCGAGATGGCATCCACCGGTGAGATTGCTTGCTTCGGCAAGGACCTCGTCGAGGCCTACTGGACCTCCCTCCAGTCCACTATGAACTTCCGCGTGCCCGAGCCCGGCGAAGGTCTGCTCTTCGGCGGTGAGCTCAGCAAGAACTGGCTCATCACCGTCGTCAACTACCTCCAGCCCCTCGGCTACAAGCTGTACGCCGCCGACAATGAGGTCAAGGAATTCATCGAGAAGAACGCCAAGGGCAACGCCACCGTCGAGGTCATTGAGTTCCCCAAGGAGGACAAGCGCGCCCTGCGTGAGGTCTTCCAGAAGTACGACATCCGCGGTGTCTTCAACCTGGCCCAGGCCCGTGGCAAGACCATCATGGACGTCGACTATGTCATGCGCCGCAACGCCGTTGATTTTGGCGTTCCCCTGTTCATGGAGCCCCAGGTAAGTTCATTTCCAATTCCTCGATTCAACCCTTCAGAGACTAACACATCTTTAGACTGCCATGCTCTTCGCTCAGTGCATGAGCGAGAAGCTGCCTCGCAACGAGGGCATCCCCTCCGAAGTCCGCCGCTGGTCTGACTTCATCGGCGGCAAGCCGTTGTAAATACAGCCTCTTAAAGGAAAACCAAAGAAGAAAACCCCAAGGAGACCTTCTCGCCGCCCACCCCCCCTGCCTGTTTGATTTTCACCAAAAAGAAAAGGAGTTCATGGATAACCGGAAATCTACTGGTCTTTTATAAAGTTCATCGGCGACGAGCGATGGTGTAAGTGATATCGGAGGAATTCGAAGAAAAAATAAACCTGTTGTTAGGGTACACATAAACTTTGTTCAAATGACTCCGAGTTGGTGTTTTTTTCTTTCTTTACACCGCTTGATACTGGGTTTCTGTGCGTTGCTTGTAGATAGCCTGGAGTATTCGGGGCGCTATAAAGAAGTTGACAAAGTCTCACATGTGCATGACACCCGTGACTGTCATAAAATGCTCTGGGAGGCACCTTCAAGGCGCCGTCTGGCGAAGGATGAGACAGGTATGGGAACTGCGACACTTGTTCTTCGTTTCATCAACTCACAGACTTGGTCAATATCCCCCTTCGCCATGTCAGAATCCAGCCATTAGATCACCGTCGTCCTCGTCATCTTGGACATTCGAAAACATGATGGATCAGCTGCCGCGCGAATAATGGGGAACCTTGGATCTAGTGCGCTTGAAAGGGCTGCGTGTCTACTTTCAAGCAAGATTTCATTTGCCTACGGCTTCTATTTCGGAAAAGCTGTGGATGCGAGCTACTCAACCGCCTCCCTATTGCTTCTTTCTGCCTTCTTCGCGCCAAAATGCTGCTACCTCAGCATCCCAACACCGAGCCCGCCAAATCGACTTGGCAGGCAAAACGACCAGCTGCACCAACCTAAACCATTACCATTTCCCTTCGGCAATAGCCGCCAAAGACTCCGGAAACACCATGTTGATGCACCGAGGTGTGCTCACGCCCTATTGGCATCCGATAACGGAAATGCACAGACCAAACATATATATTCAACCTGGAGGTTGGCGCTCGTTCAGCCTGAAGGCAGCAAATCGTTTAGCCAGCGGTTCTTCCGTGGTACCAGAGTGTCGCGGAGAAGCAGCAGCATGCACGGAATTGGAATTGGGAAGGCCCTCGGACTGCCGTGGGCGCTTGGGGATTCGCTCACCAGTCGATTGCAGGATGGCCTGCAAAGTCTGCCAGCCCTCGGTAGATCGCAATTGATATGTGTCAGCCAAATCGTGCTGAGACGCAACTCGGCAAAGAAGCGACTCCTCATCCTGGACAGTTGTTAGCAAATGCTCAAGGAAGCTCAAAGATAACTAACTTTTGAAAGAATGCCCATCTGATGGATGAAGCAGAGCAGATGGAAGTTGGACATCTCGAGGCCGCCCTCTGCTGGCTTTTGACCTCCTGAGAACTTGAGAATCCGGGCAGCCGCCGAGTGTTCTTGGCTTTCGCCCATGTATTCACGGTTCTCGATCGGGAAACCGAGCTGACTAAACATGGGCTTGGCCTCATCCGGGAACCCATGGGTCAGTGTCACGAAGAGATACTCAACCGGGAAAGAAGGTTTGGCGTTCTCTTGGACATTGGCTCCGTACTTGTTGATTTTGCGGTAAAAGACCTCGGGGATGTATCTTGTACGACTGACGGATCCGTCGTCCTCCTCCTCTTCTTGAACGAGCATGACGTTGGGGTCGGCCGAAGGCTCTATGATGTCGGCGCGCACCATCTCGACGGCATCGTTGGACGCCTGGTACGACGAAATGGAAATCTCTCCCGACTCATTGCCCGAGATAATGCATGAAACGAAGTTGGAGCCAAATCTGCCGCTGTCACTCCATTTAGTGGGCTTCGGGTGCTGAGCCTGTAAACGTGAGATGAAGCAGATTTCTTGGGAAGACAGGAAGTAAGAATCAGCGTGACGCTTGCACACGACCGATCCATCACCAGCACCCGCATCCAGGAGGTCGGTCCAAATGACACCAATTTTCTGTAAACCACAAAGTCTTGCGACCTCGTCGATATCCTTCTGATTTGTCCAGTCGCTCAAGGAGATTCCGTCCATCTCATCAACTTGAGGTGGCTCGTAAATAGCCTCAACAACAGCCTTGATACCAAGAGGCACAACTTCGTACTCAGCGTACCGTCCATACATGTAACCCAGCCGCTGACCTCCCGTCTTTCTCCAAGCGTCGATGAAGGTGTTAATGAGCTCGGGGGACGAAAACTCAACGTGGTCGACCATGCGGAAAGGCTGAGGTTGAAGTGTAATGGCGCTGGGCTGGCACTTTGTGCAAATGCCCTCGGGCCACTGCGGATGCCCGGACGGACAGTCTCGCTTTACCCTAAAGTATGGCTCCAAGAGAGGCGGAATAAACGAGCTTCCGAGCTCTGTCTTGTTCGTAGCGGAGTTTATTTTCCGCAGATGCGAGTGGAACGACAAATACTTGATCTTCTTCTCTTCCAGATACTTGGCGTTGAATGGGTCCATGGGCATACAATAATCGCACATGCCCTTCTCTCCGTGACGACACATCTTGTCTCGCTTTCTCGGGATCTTGCCATCCTTCTTGTCTAAGCGGTCATCGAGTGGATGCTGCTTCACCACTTCCCACGGGTTCTTGATCTTTTCGGAGGGCGACGTCACTGGGGGAGGATCGATCGGAAGATCTTCGGTGGGAAGAACAGGCTTGCCGTTGAGGCGGTTCGAGGATGCGAGAGCGTGGTTGACCTGCTGAGCGCCGTTGGTGGCGGCATTCGAGAGGCTGTCCTGGTGCTGGTAGTTGATGAAGATGAGGTCGCCATGCCTGCATTTGTCAGTGTGCGCGCTCCCGCGTTCGAGTACGAATGGCCTGCATCGCCTTACTTCAATCCAATCTGCCCTATCTTGAAAGTGGCAATATCGACAAGCTTCTTAGTATCGCCGCCGGTCGGAGCGTTGGAGAGGGTGATGGTGTTTGCGTCAACCGTTTTGGGAAGGCTCAGGACCAGCTGGTGTCGTTAGGTCTCGAGTCGACAGCTTGGTGAAATTTCCATACCTGGCGTCCAAGCTCACCAAATGTCTCGTCCTTGTCAATATTAAGACGGCACATGCCGTCAGGCCCTCGGAGTCTCAAAAGCATGTCGGGCGACCGGGATATCGAGGGCGAGGATTCGCAGATTGTGCGCTGTATTTGGATTCAAATACGGCTCGGCGCTGATCCGTAGGTGGGGTTATATAGAAATAAATTGTAAGGCTCGTTCTTTCTAGAAAGAGCCCATGACAGCCTTTCCTTCTTTTGTAGCTTTTAGAAGAGCTAGAAGCTGTGGTCGAGGGAAGGACGTAGAAAGGTGCTTGAAGTAGCTGTAGCGTTGATGGGATTCCCATGAAGAGCTCCAGGAGTTGACGTGCCACTGATTGAGTGAACGGCCTGCAACAGCGTCATCAAAGGTGGTGCCTTCCCGTGGGTCCGGCAAAACGACGGGCGTGGAAGGGCACATCTTCAGCGAACCTTGTCCCTGCTGGAGCTTATTCACCGCCCGCCCAACTGCGATTCAGCCACAATGCTCTTGCCTTAGGTGCCTTACTTAGACCGACGGCTTACAGAGCACCCATGAAGTACTGGGCTGATACTCTTGTACGGATGTTTGTGAGATACCACAAAGACGACAACAGTACAGCAATGCCTACATCTGCAATTTCCATATTGACTTCCTTTACATACAAAACCAGACGCTCTTTGGACTAGACTTAGGCATTTCGAGGGAACAAGACCCAAACGGATCCTGGGTTACATTGTACCCTTGTACCCTTAAGCCACCTTGCAACTTGAGGTCAAAGATTCCAGCGATGCTTTACAGATGCATTCGTTGGCTGCTGGAAAAACATGAGTTCCGGAGAAGTGCGAAGATAAATAATTCAAGAATCTGGCGTGTATTTCTAAAGTTCCTTGTTTATATCAACGAGATCATCGGGCAAAGTGGTCTGAAGAATTAAGGTAGCGCCGTTACAAGGGTAAGAAAGAGCGGCCTACCCGTAAAAGCAGCGGGTCATCTTTGACCCTGGTGGGCAGCCAAGAAAAAGTGTCCCTTGCGACCAAGCTGTCATATTGTAATTGGACACGCTGCATCAACGGCCGGCAAGATATCCGCTTCAACAACACCACCTTCTTTGTCTCTCGCTCGTTTACTTCACTTTTCCACGATCCTTACGAGCGCACATATTCCGCAGTCATGTTCGACATAGACTGGATGGGCCTCGTGCTCCCCTTCGCCTACCTTTTGGTCCTCGGCGGTGTTTTCCTGACCTTCTCCAAAATCTATAGACAGCGTAAAGCCAGTATGTGCCACCAAAGCCCTCTTCCGCGTAGAAAAACTTCGATGCGCACGAATTCCACGATGCAGTTTCAGAGAATATTGACTGATTAATTTGTCCTTTTTAGCCCAGAGCGCTAACCTCGCACCTTGGTTTGGTCCTCACCTCCAGCGCAACATCTACCTGTCTCTATTACACCTTGGAACCCCCGAAGAAGGCCAGGAAAAGGAGAAGACCACCAAGATTCCCGATAGCGTCATTCGCGCCGCTCTGCTCCGTCGTGCCGTCGAGGATATTCACCGACTGGTCCAGATTCGCTCCGCTAAGCAGGCATGCAGCACATTGCTGCAGCGCGGAAGCGTTGGCGATGATCTGTGGCAGCGCTTCCAACGCGCCGAGAAGGAAATGGAGGACGAGCTGCGCGACGTCGTGATGGAGGTCCGTACATGTCTCCCAAAAATGCTAAGGAAAGCTTCGTGACTAATCCTGCAAATAGGCCAACGCTCTTGCTCCCAACTGGGGCCAATCAATCTTCCAGTCCGCCAACGAGATCGCTGCTAACACTATCGTGCGCAACCGTCTTGAGGAGGTCGCCAACACCGTCGACAAGGAGAAGGAGTGGTGGGAGAAGCGCCGAGCGACCATCCAGACCGAGTTCATGAAGGAGCTCGACGAGTCCGAGAAGAGCTCGACCGCACCGCCTAGTGTGGACGGCGACGCTGTTCTCGTCGATTCAACAACCAACACGCCTTCCAAGAAGAAAAAGGGCAAGAAATAAAGCAAATGAGAAATGGTTTTCCCCTCATATCTCTCCCCAACATTCATCCGCCGCCCTTTGCGGGTACAAAGGTGTGTTCTCGCGTCACATCTCCATCATCACTAGATACCTCATTCCCACATTATCGTGTATTATACGACAAAGCGGCGAGAATCGAAGCATACAACGGCTGTCTGGTTGAATTCGGCGTTCAGGGTTACACAGGAAAGTTTGTTTTATATCATGAGATGATCTGAGAGTTTACAAATATGTCGACCGTTCCACGCTCTCCCGTCTTTCAGATCGCACTGATGATTGCTCTCGCGGGTCTGTCTACCTCTATATGGTATCCCTCTCCGACGCCTGAATGTACTGTGTGATATCAACGCAATGCCATGCAGGGAAATAAGCAACAAAAGCAATACAAGGCAAGACCAATCCCACCTCCCCGCGGACCCACCTCACATGTACCAAGGCATCTTCCTCCGCAACGCTTCCTCGTCCTCCGCTAACCTCGCTTGTCGCGCCTCCTCCATGATTTGCTCCTCGGTCTTGAAGCGTATCCGGATCGGCGTATCGCAGCCCCTGTTAACATTCTTGATCAGCACAAGTTCTTCGACGGACGGGGGCGAGGGACGCAGGGGATTCGACGTTCGCGGGTTGAAATACACAACCTCTTGAGTCGTCTCGAGTGCGACGTACCTAAGACCGATGAATTTTCCAATCTTCCTCCTCTTCTCCTCGAGCGTCAGATTGGACTTCCACGTAATGGGGCAAGGGTATGATGTCGAGAAGGGTCCGGGAGACTTCTGGTGATAGAAGCGCGCCAAGTCGTCTAGTTGCTCCTCGGTCAGAAGCCAGAAATTGAGCAGCGTTGCGGGAAAGGCTGGGTGGACTGCGCCTGTCGACATCTGCACCAGGGGAGCGAGAGGCAGACGCATCTGTCGCATCTTCTCCTGGAAGGCTGCGTTGCGGGCCGCTCGACGATTGCCGATGCCTCCGCTGACTGTGTGGTGGTGTCTCGTTGCCATCTTTTCCGTAGCTGCGTGTTTTATTTTTTTCCACCCCTCCCTCAGTTCGTAACCACCCAGGCCTTCTCAACCTAGGACTTTGGCGTGTGTGTGATTTTCCAATGGCCGAGATGCTCAACTTCAGACCGCAGAACCAGTGCTAGTGTAGGGAGGTTGCGAACCGTAGAGACTGGAGGAAGAATGGTTTCGCCCTACAGACGTTCAAAGAAGTTCAAAAGAAAGGAGCGATATGAGGCGCTTCTCGTATGATTAGGATCTTCGTGAGAACAGACTGGCGTCCTTAAGCTTTGACGCCGTTCCTACGGGATCGTTCTTCAGGGCGGAGAAAACTTCTGTGCTTCAGGTGGGAAGTGGTCAATGCCTGCACAGAGGAGAAAGCGCAAATTGATTCAAGACGAGAAATATGTGACAGTATTATTAGATCGAATAAGCGTTAGGCTGGATGCTGAGACGGGATAGAGATTGACCATGTTCAATAAACTATGGCGACACTCTGCTTGTATAGGAACGGGAGCGCCGCCCCACCGGCCCAGCACCGTTCGCTTTTCTTTGAACTGAATAGGCTCCTTTTTTGGCGAGACAAAACGAATCACCCCAAAGGCATAATCGTATGAAGGAGGGGATCAGAAGGCAAGAGCCAGAAAAAACTGTCAACTCAAACGGAACACAGATCTAGACCATCCCCCAGCTCTCATTCAAGCAAAGTGTGACCCGATTGATTGGGACCCGAAGAGAGGCTGCGGCAGGACTAACACGTCAGGAGAGATACGATTGCTTTGTCTTTTCGCGTCCACAGGCTGTGTCTATTTGGGTAAAGAAGGGCCCCCCGAACCCAGAGAACCGGATTCCTCCCATCTGTCTCTCTTTATCTGGCCAAAAGCGCCAAAGTAACATGAGACATGGCGCCGAGGGATGGAGCGAGGGGCGGACGACTCCTCTGTGGAGGACATTACGATGGACGAGAGGCTCCGGACGCAACAAGATACGCCTCCGGCCCCAACGTGGAGCTTCCGAGACAATGTTCCCTACCGCGTTCCGCCCACTTCCTTTCCCCTACTCTCCTCCACCCTCTTTTTCCCAACGCAACAAGGGACGCGGCAATTAAGCAATCCGTGCTTTCGGCAGCCCGCGGACGGACAGCCGATTTTAACGAAAGGAGAGGCTGAGCACCCTCCCGGTTCTGTGGTGGTCTGGCCAACGCGAACAAAGAAGTGCTCGGAACGACAATGGCATTGTAGGATGACATCAGAACAGCAATGAAGAATGCGGCATCAATGTAAGTTACCTGAGTCATTGGTAATAACTCAAAAGCGCTTGATTTCTCAGGGCGGCAAACAGACATCATACATCCCTAAATCATTTTGATCAAGGATAGTGCTCATCCATCTGTAAGAAATGCACGCTTGTTCTTGACAAAAGCCGACCATCAACAGTGCCTCTCTTCTTCCACTTCTTCAAGACTTGAGAAATGCGACCGTCGTGCCTCCCCGCGCCACGGCCTCGTTTCACGCATCTCAGCCGTCGTCACAGGACCCTTTCAGCCTCTACAGCCACTTGAGCTTGGCAATGTGGTCCGTCTTCTTTCTGCTCATCTTGACAAAGCCAAGGGCCTTGAGCTCGGCCAGCCCACGGTAAAAGAGCACAAGCGCCGCCCGCTCATCGGCGTTTCCATCGCTCTCCACAGCATCGTCAGCGGCTCCGTTGCCAACCATGGCGTAGAAGGCGGACCACAAATCCGCAACGTTGATGAGGTTACCCGTTTCCAAGTAAAGATGATAAAGTAGACACGTCGCGGGAAGCGGTGTTGAAAGAACTCCCTGTGCCTTGCAGCAAGAACAGGCGAGGTAATCCTGCGGCCGAGTGAGGCTGCGCTCAAAAATGTCCTGTGGGCGTGGGACGAAAACGTCCCGGTGGGGTGTCTTAGAACCGTACAGCCATGTCTCGTGCAGGAAAATATTTGCGGCGGGCTCGCATTGTATGACGTTTTGGAAGAGCTCCGCAACACAGTCGACGATTTTGGTGAAGGCTTTGTCGTCATCGGAGAGGGCGGCCGAGTCGTGGCTTAGCTGCACCTTTTGAGCGACAACAGTTGTGCGGAGCACCCTGCTGTGGCCGCTATACGCGCTTCGCAAGGTGGTGCCGTTCTCCTGTCCTCGGCTGAGAAGTTCCTTTGAGTCCGCCAAACAGGCTTTTACAACAGCCGGCAAGTCCCCGGCGTCGGGATCCCATGCGGCGAGACAGAGTTGGCCATCGCTGCTGGCCATGGTTATTTGGACACGCTGTAGCATGGAGACAAAGTCATCCGCTTGCATCCGCTTGATGCTTTCAACGATGTCCCAGCCCTCGGAAGAAAGATTGATGCCCTCGGCCACTGCTTTCATGTACATTTGAGAAAAGTTGTCCTGGACCGTCCCGGTGGCCTGGATCAGCTTAAGCGAGCGGAGGAGACGGGTAGCCCATTCCCGTTTTCTGTCAGGAATGTCAAAGATCCTTTCCCGCATCAGATCGTCATCTTCTAGCAACGACCTCGCTAATCTCAGATCCTTGGCCTCGACGGCGTTTTCTACCTCGCGTCGGAATGAGGGAAGCGAGCGGAACGCTTCCAAGTGGTTATCCTGGACTAGCTCGCTGTTCATCTCATCATCCTCTAAGGAAAAGACACTCAAAGGATTGGCGTAGAAATGACACATATACGCATACTACAATTTGTCAACAATGATGTCGCAAAGAAATACATTAGCTAGTACCTTGATGGATGCGACAAAGGTCTGGATGCTGGCAACCTGGGCTTGCTGCCGGTCGACCAAGTTTTGCAGCAACTTAGGACCAAGAGTGAGAGCTGCATCTGTCGCCGCAATTGCAGGCTGGAAAATTTGTTCCAGGATAGTGCCAGTCTGTACGACGTCAAATTGGGCACCGTAGAGATGCCGGCATGCGGTTTTGAGCAGCCGGGCCTGAAGAAGCTCTACCGATGTTGCAATACCGAACATCAGCGTGAATGGAATTTTGGGTCGCCACGAACTATTGCTCCATTTAGTAGCTTTTCTTGAGGATATAGTGAGTCAGGGACGTACTTGAACACGTTAATCAGGTCTGACAGAAGAGCGCTATCAAAGCCTTCGCTGTCCTGAAAAGCAACGAAGACATGATCGCACTGCTGTGCTTTTGAGAAGGCGTATAAGCCCTCCAGATCGTAGTTCAGAAACTTTCGGCCCTAGGAGCGATGAGTTTCTCATAGATCTCTTTATGGTCAGCGAACGTACATCTTGGTTAAATGCCACCTCGGCGTCCTCATCGTCTAGAGACCCGCGAGACGTGGCATCCTCAATAATTTTCTTCAGTGCCGTTTTGATATTTGTTGCATCAGTCGACTTGAGCCTTACGAACTTGCTCCGAGTACTCTCCTGAAGCGTCTCTGACAGTTGCTCGAAGAGGAGATCTTGTGACGCAATATTGGGCCCCGTGATAATGAAGGCTGCAGGGATCTTGCTGCTGCGCCAGCGTTAGACCTCAAAAGTCCGCATCTGCCAGAATAGGCCGAACTCACTGTATATCAGTCTGATCTTGGATGAAAGCAGTAACTTGGTCCAAAGTCGCTGAATTTGCGTCACGCAAGATCCTCTGGGAAGTTTGGTTAAATCTTGGGCACGGAATGCTGTCTGGGAAATGGCTTACCTGAATCTTGGTCTCTATTTCAGACCAACTCCTCTCAAATAGCTTTTCTCGTAAATGCACACACTCTGCGAGCTCACTACCGTTCAGCAACGGCATAAATGTCGTTGATGGCGCGGTTTGTGCCTCTTCGGTGACGGCATTTTTAGATACACGTCGTCGTTTAGCTGGCCGATCAACCCTGCCCTCCTTGCCCTGCGGGCGGAAAATGTAGGCCGCCTGAGGAAAAGAAGCTGGTCAGCGTGATACTTTGCGAAAATTGTAGATAAAGATTACTTGGCAGTCTTCTTGATTGAATTCGGGCTGACGGTCGTCTTCTGTGTTCATTTTTGGCGTCGTTGATTATCTCCCTTCGTCGAAGCAGTATGGCGAAGCAGTATGTCACTACGTTAATGAAGCCGCGACGCGCTTTTCTCAGAAGCACGCGTCAGCCGTGCTGCAAGGGCTAATACTGTGTATTCCCTGATTCCAGTACTGTGCATCCAGCGCACTCGTTCGTTTTTTTCTGCAGTGTGGCCAGCTGAGACCACGGCGCAAGTTTAGGCCGGAGCCTACATAGGTAGCCTGGATTTCACAGCGGGAGCGACATCGTGGCACAACATGGTGGATGCTTTATGTTCAAATTTTCCTAAAGACCTAACATGAAACCATTCCTCCTGTGCCATATGGAAATAATGACTGCTAGTTTCGTCTCTCCTTCGCGCAAGCCAACGACCTGACGACACAACACCATCTCCTAAACCAGGGCCTTTGCATCCTACATCATCATAACCTGAACATGCGGCCTCTGCAGTCCATCCAGCTCGCTGAGATGTCCTCTGCTGGGTCGGATTCGTCGTCGATAGGTGCCCATTGCCCCCTTTGTGCACTGAACCGTTGCTGGGACGGAATCGCATGCTGTCGGTGGGAATGCCGCTGCGCCTCCCGTCTAACGCTCCTAGCTGCACCGCGAAAAATAATATAGGGAAGAGTAATTTTACACCATAACCAAGACAAGACACCGCTTTTGCGATTTGAGGAAAACCGTATACGCCAGGAAACGCAAGTGGCCAGGCCTCAATAGCCTGGATCGCCCAGACTTCCAACTGAGCCCATGTCTTTACCTTTGAGGACATCCGCGACGTGAACGGGATCTCTAGGCCTTGGCCTTAACTGGTTCCGGGGGCGCAGGTGCCGACTGGATTGGGTTAGGTTTCGCTGCAACTTTGTGAGACATTGCCTCTTACCTCCTCAGCAGGTTTCTCGGCCTGCTCATCGGCCTTTTCAGCCTGTTCGGTCTTTTCTTCTGCCTTTTCAGGCTCCTCAGATTTCTTGTCATCATTGGGCTTCTTCTCGTCCTTTGACTCTTTGTCACCCGCCGTCTTTTCGGTATCCTTGACCTCTTCCTTGACCTCTTCCTTGACCTCTTCCTTGACACCGTTGGAGGCGGCGGAGGTACCCTTTTCATTGATTTCTGCGGCTGCCTTTCCATTGCCGTTGACACCGTTAGTAGGAGCCGGAGTCGCAGATGCTGCAGGAGGTGCTGAGTCGCCACCGCTAAGCATCTTGTTCCACTTATCCAACAACGTCTGAGACCGACTCTTGAAATTGAACTCTTCTTCCTTGGGAATAGAATCGAGCTTCATGATGGCCTTCAGTACCTTGTTGATCTTGGTGGCTCGGATGATTGAAACCTCGAGGTCAGAGAAGCTCTCAAGCTTCGTAATGTAGTCCGACATCATCTTCATCTCCTCTTCCTTGGGCTCTTGATCCCTCGTAAGGAGGCCCTTCTGCAGCTTGTGGCGAAGAAAAAGAACCTCTTTCTGTCGAAGACATTCTGCGTTAGACACTGAAGCAGAAGCAATATCTGGACCATAGCCTACCTCTTTGCGCTGGTGCTTCTCCTCGGCAGTAAGCTCGGGCTCCTTCGGGGCTTCCTTCTCCTTCTTCTCGCCATCCTTCTTCGAGGACTTGACCTTTGCAGGTTTGGCGGCTGATTCCTTGGCGGCCTTCGGCGTGGAGGTTCCGTTCGTCGTCTTCGGAGTGGAGGATATGTTGAGCTTGATCTTAGGCTTCTTCGCGGACTCGGTTCGTGCCGGGGTCTGAGTACTTGTTAGCAGCCTTCCGTAGCATATCGGATGCCCACACTTACGCTAGCTGCCTCCTCTTCGGCCTTGCGTTTCTTGGATTTGGATTTCTCTTTCGGGGTGGGTGCGACCTCCTCATCGACAGCATCAGCCATGTCGACGTCATTGTCCTCGTCCTCGATGATGGCCGGGGCCTTTTTCTTGCTCTTCTTCGCAGCGTCTTTAGCTTCCTTGGCAGCCTGTTTCTGAGCCAATTCCTCCTGGTACTTTTGGAGTTCCTCCTTGTAGTGCTCGAGCGGGTTTTGTTCAATAGCAAGCTCAAATGCTTCTCTCAGCTCGATCTTCTTCACCTTTTCGGTGAGTAGTTCGGTCGCCTTCTCCGCAGTAAGCTCCTGGAGAGCAGAGTTGGGAACCCAGCCGCTGGTATAACGTTAGCACTGAAGGTCAGAGGAAGAGAAGAAATGATAGACGTACAACTCATTGGTACGGAGGTACATTACGGGGAATGAGCGATCGTTTTGTCTCTTTCCACCATCCGCAAAATCTTCGCGATATGTGCCGTCGGCACGCTTTGCAGTCACAGGGCGGGTTTTGATGAGGGTTTCAGGAAGCATCTCCTCGTCGCAGATGATGACAGGCCATTGAGGATATCCCTTCAGCTTCACGAGGAAATGGTCACCCGGTTTCGCGTCCTTGTGGGAGAGCTTGGCCTTGGATGCCTTCTTGCTGAGCTTCTTGCCCTTATGCTCCGGGACTCCCGACGACCTGCGACGCGACTTGCCCTTATCAGACGTCGCATCAGCAGCGTCAGCGGCATCGGCCGCAGACTCCTTCTCGGCGTCGGCGGTAGGCTCAGAGGTCTCTTTAGTCTCAGTCGCGTCCTTCATCTCGACGTCTGCGTCTTCGGGTTTAGATGTCTCGTCAGGCTTGTCGGCAGAATCAGCGTCTTTAGTGTCAGCTGTTGAGAAACAACACGTTAGCAAGCTGCTCAATTGCGCGATGCTAGGTTCAAATCGCGCGGTAGTTGCGCGTACAATCGGTGGCCTTGGACTCATGCTTCTTCTCTTCCTCCGTATCGTCCTTGGCTGCTGCCTCGAACTCAGAGGGTTTCGCGTCGTCAGCCGCAGCAGCAGCTGGCTCAGAAGCTCCAGCTTCAGTCGAGGTCTTGTCAACCTTCTTTTCCACTTCTTCGGTGGCGGCGGGCGCGGATTGGCCGCTAGTGGTCGGCTCGTCAGACATTGCGAGCGATGTGGCGATAGCTGCTGATAGTGGTATGTCTGATTGGGGGTTGACAGGGGGGTCGCGACGCCAAAGATTGGTTGCGAAGGGTCAAAGGGGATTGGACGCGTTCTGATGCGCGCGGTTCGTGACCTTGGTCGTCGCGACGATGGGGCTTGATAAGCTGGCTGAAAAAAGATGATGGGCGCAATTAAGAGCTCCCCGTGTTGTGGTGGCAGAAGAAGACGACGGGCTGGAAAAAGATGAACGCAGAAACTCTTGGAGGTTGGACGCGGATGACGGCAAACACGTGACCTGAGCTGATCCACAAGGGAACGAGTAATCGCGGAGTCTTACCTCAGGTAAGGTAGTTGCGGCGCAGCGTGCGGTGAGAAAGACGGGACGTGACGGTGGACGTGCCCAGCCATGGACACAGCCACCGTGCCCCTTCCTTTCACGTTGACACTCATCAACATAGCACTTTACCCAGGGAGCACTTAAATCACAGAGGGGAACCATCTGCCGTCCTTTTTTTTTTTTTTTTTTTTTTTAATTCGACTTTCTTCTTCGTGCTGTCCGAATTGGTAGCGTCGTGCCCGCGTAATAGCCCAGCAACCAAGTCCGGGATACAGGATCCGCCCGCGAACTCGGCCACTGAAGCATCCCCCTCCGAAACCATTGTCGCACCGCACAGAGTCTGCGCAACTGGCCATCAGGCGACTCAACGCTGTAGAAAGAGGGCAAAAGCCGCGTCTAAGTCGCCGATAACGGCAATAGAAGCTGACTTTGATCAAAAATTCGTCTATTATCCTCCAACTCCTTCGATCGGTACTGTACACATAGAATTATCGTACGGACGAGATGTCTCTGCCGTCTCGAGGGCATCTACTCGTCGTCCTCTTCCTCGTCACTATCGTCCACGTCCATGCCTTCCGCAGCCTCGACTGAAAACTCGCGTTCCTGATCCACTCCAACGTAGCTGTCGCTCATTAGGAACAACTTGAGATTATGCTTACCAGCCGTCGGGACCGTAAAATCCAACTTGAGCTTGAGCTCGCGACCAATTGTGACACGCTTGATTGCGAGCAAGTTCTTCGATCCCTCCTCACCAACCACGAGCCACCAGCTCTCCAACTTCTTCGTCGGATAGAAAGGCGCATGCACAGTTGAGTCGAACTCTTCTTCTTCGTCAACCTGGCGCTGTATGTGGACACTAAGGTGGGCAGGCTCATTGGCTACGATATTCTCCTCGTCTAAAAGACTGTGCTCAAGCTCAATATCGGGGTACTTGTCGTTGGTGAATGCCGCAGCTTGAGCCAGCTGGCTCTGGTTGAGCCCGAGGCGTTTGATGAGCTTAGCGTAATCGGGGTTCTCCTCCGGGTTCATGGCCTCCATAAAGTCGAAGATGTCTTTGATACTATGGAGAAAATAGAAGTTAGCGTTACGAATTACCATGGAGGATGCAGGCACCTACCCGAACTCATTCGCCACCTTAACGACCTCGGGTGTGAAGTGAGGAATCTGTTTCAAGGGGCTATCGCGATCCCACATAGCTTGAACGACCATCTGGGACATCTCCATGGCGTTCATGGCATTGAGGTGGCCGTCGGAGGAAAGAATATCAACTGTGGCGCTGAGTAGACTGAGCACCTTCGAAATAATAACCTCCTGGTCCTTGGCGAGGTCGATGGGCAGCTGCATTCTGGAGAAGTGTGCTTGAAGGAGAGAAAAGGCCTTGAAGTGCGCCGAGTCGAAGACGGGATCAGCCATTTTGACAGGAACACGGTCGTAAATACGGCGAAGAATGCCCTCTTCGTGTCTCCTGATCTGGATGGCTTCGAACTCGGTAGCTGAAGTGATGATTTCCAGAACACCCTTGAGCTTTGTCTTCGCGCTGAGCGAGAGAAGGAAGGTCTGCATGGTGATGTAGGAGATGTTGTAATAGGCCGCAATCATGGCTGCGTTCTTAGGGGCCACCGTGCCATCGTCTTCGTCCAGTTCGATGATCTTCGAGTCACTCAGCTCCTGCAGGGTCGTTTGGATGAGGTCCGACATGTAATCGCTGAGCCCGTCCTGGGTTGTGCTGGTGAGACTGTAGAAGCTGGGATTGGCGAGAAGGCGTCTGTAGAAGTAGGTGAATGTGGCCCAGTTGATAGCATCATCACCAGACTCAATCATTCTGGTGCTGATCTCCGTGACAAAAGCATCGTGTAGGTAGTTGTGTAGATGCGACTCAACGGGAAGAGCCTCGTTCAAAAACTTCTTGTAGAAGTCTCGCTTAGCTGCCGGGAGCATAAGAACACCGCGGCCTCTACCATCCTTCGATGGGCGCAGAGCCTTGCCGAACATGTGCAGAACCTCACTCAAAGAGTAGTCGACATAACGATGCTCACGACCCTCGAAGTATTGAGTGCCCATCACAACAACCAAGTGAGCCGTGCTGTTTAGTTCCCAGCATACGTCACGAGAAGCAACTAACACTTGAATAGCACCGTGCTCGTACAGGTGTTTAACGATACGCTTATCGCTTTGGCTCAAGGCCTCATGGTAGTAGCCGACACCATGGGACAGAGCTTCGGCTAGAGCGTCTTCGTTGATGCGCTCGAGAAGAGGTTTCAACTGCTCGATTTCGGCATGCAAGAAGCGGTCTTCGTCATCATCCATGAACGCCGCTGTCAGCAGATCGCGCGTGGTAGCTCGCGTCTGCTTTCGGTTAGGGACGAACACAATAGCAGGCTTGTCCGCAGACATTTGGGTGATGGCGAGATACGTAGGCTTTGCCATGGAGAGCATCAGCGAGGGGAAGTGAGGGTTCGTGTAGGACTGGATGTGGAGCTCCAGCGGAACAGGGCGGATATGAGGGCTGAAGTTGTAGATATCGTGCTTCTTTGCATCAATCCACTCCCCGAGGTCGCGAGCGTTTGCGAGGGAGACCCCGAGAGCGACAATTCTCATCGGAAGCTCTGTCTGGGTCCTGATGTAGTGCATCCTCGACAAGATAATCTCGTAGACATAGCCCAGGTTGTTGCCAAGGAGATGGACCTCGTCTGCAATGAAAAGCTCAACGGTAGAAACATTCTTCCTGCGCTTCCACTGACGGGACAACACGTCCCATTGAGTGGGAGTGGCAAGTATCAAGTCACTGCGCTCCAGGATCTTCAAGTCTGTGGTCGTTTCGCCCGTTAGCTTCTCGATGGTCTTGCCGCCGCGGAGACCACCGAGTCTCTTTTGCCAGTCCTCCAGGCGCATTTCAACCAGTTCTTGGAAGGGTGCGATATAGACAGCGCGTCCAGCGTCAGGCTTCGACCAATGACGGAGGAGTGAGAACTCAGCACACACGGTCTTGCCACTGCCAGTCGGGGTTCCAACAAAAACATTCTGGTCTGTGTTATATAGGGAGTTGAAGGTTTGCGTTTGAATGCGGTTGAAGTGATCCCAGCTAGGATATAGCTTGGTGTACTCTTTGACCTTGAGAGCAGAAACTGGGAGTGGCTGGAGCTCGAGGAGCTCTGTATGAGGAGGAAATCTCTCGGGGAGAATCAGCTTGCGGAACGACACTGGTATCCTCGTCTCAGAGTGCATCCAGCGATCGGAGACGACAGATATGAAGTAGTTCGGAGGCATAGGCTCAGTGATGGGAACAGTGAAGTCAACAATATGCTCGTTCGACTCCGACTCGGCGTACTCCTTTCGAAGCAAGAATTGATCGCTGAAAAGAATATCTTCACCGTCACAATCTTCAACAAAAATCCAGAAGCTCTCGGCCGGACCATGAACTTCAACGTCCCACTCAAAGTTGGGAGTTATGCTAAGCTCAACTCGGAGCATGGATCTCGTCAACGGTTGCACCTGAGCCTGAACCTCGACTCTGGGAAACTTGGTTACCAAACCGCAAACTGTCCTACCAGCCTTGGGCATGCCGAGGAGTTCGCCCATGCGAGGAGGATCGAGATCGAAATAACTGCTCCAAGACACCTCGATCCTCTCCGACTTCTGTACGATGTCTCTCGGGCAGCCGGGAAACTGGCGGAGAGGCGACATGGTAGGCCACATCCTCTTTTCGGCCATCTTGCAAAGATCCAACGCCGTCTTTGCCACAGAGGCCCAGCCCTTCTTCATTGTGATTTCGAAAATGGCGCGCAGGATACGGCCTGCAGATTGAGTGACATAGACCATGTCAGCCATAAGAGCAAGGCCGTCAAGCTTGAGTCTGGAGATGTAGGCTTGCAAGAGCACGTTAATTTTGGCATGTGGCTCTTCGATACTTTCCTTGACTGGAATGGGAACTCTGCCCAGCAGCTTCGCCAGTTCGAGCTTCTCGTCCTGGCGAACCGGGATGTACTTGAATTCAGCGCTGAGCGAGAAGACACGGAATAGCTCGATAGTTGTGATCGATGGTTGAATCAGATTATTGTAGGTGTCCATGGAGCCGTGGGTGATGTAGTAGTGTGACGCAATACGGCCGAGCTCTGTCGACTGCAGCTTTCCCGTCCTCTCGTCGTATTTGATGAGATTTGATTTCCTGAGAACTACTGCAGCAGAGTGGATGAGATCAACTCGCTTCTGTTCCAAAGCTTCATCGTCTTCATACTCCGCGCCAACCTGATAAAGACCAGGAGAACGCAGCATGCGAACGAAAAGGTATGTATAGCCAAGCCATTCGACACCCTCGTCTCTACTCCTGATATTGCCGAGGACGATCTCAGCGTTCAGATTGTCGACCAGACGGCTGACAAACTGGCTTTCAATCGGGAGTTGTTGGTTGAGTAATGAGAGGTAGTACTGTATTTCGTTTTGTGTCGTGATGATGATGCCCTCGCCGTAAGTGTCGAATTGTGGACGACCAGCACGACCAAGCATCTGCAAAACGTCCTGCGGGCTGAGCTCAACCCAGCTACCCTTTTCCGGGGAGTAGACCGAGGTACCTTTGATGATGACAGTATGCGCCGGCAAGTTGACACCCCAAGCAAGTGTTGCTGTGCATACAAGGACTTGAATTGCGCCTCTGGCAAAAAGGTCCTCCACATCGGTACGATCGATACGATTCATACCAGCGTGGTGAATGCCGAATCCATAAGGCAGGATATCCTTCAAATCCTTGTCAGTGGCTTGACTAGCTGCTTCATTAAGCACCTCGCGACTACCGGCGTCGTGGCGAAGGATCTGGTTAATCGTATCCATCTCCAGGGCCTTGTCTCTGATGTACCGGGCGGTCTTGGCAGTCTCCTTTCTTGAATGCACGAAGATGAGCATTTGATTCCTGTGCTGACCAACATGCTCCATGACCTTGGTGTACGTCACATCGTTCATCGTCTTGAGCTGCTTGATGGCTTTGCGATCTGTGACGCCAATGAATTCCTGGCGCAGTGGGCAAGGACGGAAACTACCATCAAAGTGGAAGAGGCCGGTACCGATGTCTACACGAAGGAAGCTGGCGACGTCTTTGTAGTTTGGCAGTGTTGCGGACAGACCAACGAGACGGACCGGCTCGCCTGTCTGCTCAGTCTTGCGGATGGTTCTGCTGACGATGCTTTCGATAACGGGACCACGATCATCGTGAAGCAAGTGGATCTCGTCAATGATGACGAGACGCACCAAGTTCGTGTATGTGAGATCAGTAGCCTTTCTTGTGATGACATCCCACTTCTCAGGAGTTGTGACAATGATCTGGGTTTCGGCAATTTGTTGTTTTGTCAACTGTCGGTCACCGGTCAATTCGGAAACCTTGATGCCATAGGGCTCAAGACGCTTGCCGAAGTTGCCGACTTGCTCCTGCACCAGCGCCTTCAATGGAGCAATGTAGACAATTTTAAAAGCATCCAGATCGATGTCGCCAGTCTCAGGGTTGCGGTTCTTGCCAATTTCCCGGAGAATGGTGAGCATGGCAACGTTTGTCTTTCCACTCCCAGTGGGAGCACAGATAAGCATGTTGCCATCATCTCCGAAGGCGGTGGGATAGCACTTGGATTGGATTTTGTTCAGAGACTTGGCAGTGTTGAAGGGTCCCCGAGACCATTCCGGCATGTCGGTGATTGGCATGAGGGTTTCGCTGGGGTCACTGCGCTTCTTAGGGGGTGGAACATGGATTTCCTCGTAGCCCTTGAAAGTCCGCTTCGTAGATCCCTCGGGCAGTCTGACCTTGGGGTTACTCATCAAGTGGTTGCCTTGGTCGAAAATCAGGTTCTCAAGGTTGACCAGCTTCCGCGGCTGAAGTCCCCCGACCAAACCTTGAGAGCGCTCTGGCTCAGCTGGGGCCGCTGTTGTGAGCGACGACGGGTCGTCGATATCCATCTTAATCTCCATCTTCCGGTTTCGCTTCTCGTCGTCCGCCTTCTTGCCGAATTTCTCATTGAGTATCCATTGTAGGCCTTCCGATGCCATTTCACGCTCGATAACAGCTCTGTCCTCATCCGTCTCAGCTCTTGAGTGGCGAGTGAGCCAGACGACCTTTTCTCTGTTCTCGATGAGCAGCTGAACCAACTCATGGTGCTCGTAATCAAATAGCTCCATGAGATCGTTTTCGATTTCTCGAAGAGTCTTCTCCTCGCCGCCCTGTTCGTCAGCTTCGCCAGAGAGGACGCGAAGCGCATCCGTCGCCTTGTCATGCTGCTCGTGTGAGTCTGCATAGAGCTTTCCTATTTGTCTCTGCAGCCAGAAAGCATCGATTTCTCTGGCAGGAACCGTCTTCAACTGCTTGTCTTCCTTTGCTTGCTTGTTCGGTACGGAGTCGATGACCATAGCGTCGTCGTCGTCCAGGTCCTCCTTTTCTGCGCCGTCCTGTGCAGCCTGATCTTCGTTTTCTTCATCCGCCTCATCTTCGGATGACTCTTCCCGAACCTCGTTGACGATACCGCCTTCTTCATCTTCAGAGTCCTCGAAGACAACCGCGACACCCTGTCTTTCGTCCAGTTCAGCTCCGTCAGCGTCCTCGGCCGCGTTGGCGTCCATATCTTCGTCGTCTTGCGCATCATAGTCTGTGATTTTCTTTCCTAGATTTACGAGCTCATTGAACTCCTTGGCACTCATGGACAGACCCAATATGTCGTCAATCTCGTTCTTTCTGTCAGTGTCTTTGAGATCGTCGTCTTTGAGGTATTCGAGGATAACGTCGGCGGCGCTGAGCACTGTCGACTGGGGCACGTCACCGAGGTTGTCGGACACAATTTTCAGGATCAACTCGTATGTTGCTCGAGTCGCGGCCGTCCGCGGGCGATAGCTGATTCCCTCTATGAGCAGATCTCCTGTTCCTAGCACGCCCACGCCCCTGGCCTGTGCCGCATCGTTCTTTCGCTTGCGCTGCTCACGCAAAAGCACATCCTCGCCGTCTTGTAATCTTCCGCGTTCGACTTCGGGGAAGCCAGTCGGCTTCTTTTGTTTCGGTGCCGTGTCGCGTGCTACTCGTGCTCCCATATCGCGAATACTCAGCTTCCCAGCAAGGGACTCGGGATCGCCAGTGGCCTCGTCGTTCCGTCGCGAAACAAAACGACGGTCCGCCTGGAGAACCAGGTTGGACATGGCCGAGTATTTGTATTGGGAGACATCGCGATGTTGGTCCGACATAATTGCTGGGTCTCGTTGGTAATCGACGGTAAAGTACAACGCAGGATTAATCGTGGTTGACGAAGGTGTTCGAGCTTGTCGTCGACGACACCAGGCGGCTTCCGCCGATGTTTTATCCGTGAAGACGCCGTATGCCCAGCAATAGCTCTGAAAGATGCGCCTGAAATTAAGTTTTTGATCGATGTGTCGCGTGTAGTCGACTCAATGGGATAACTATCGTTGGGTGGCCAAATGGGCGGAGGCGTGCATACCTATGTATTCAAGTCGTCGCGAAATAAAATTCCTTTGCTCTGTTAGGAGTCTATGGTAGCCATTCCCAAAATCCGGAGATGGAGCTAAGCCATAACGGGCTGGTGGCAGTCTACCCAACGGAGCTAGGTTCACGTGACGTCGTAATAAATGTTCGACGCGTCACTGAGGCCAAACACAGGTGGTGTCCACACAACCCCTGAAGCTTCTTCCGGTGTGCCAACTCGATTCGGCCGCAGGAGTGTCCTATGGATTGGTCTCACTTACACAGAAGGAAATCTGTCTACAGTATCAGTTCTTCCAAACTTTCTCTTGGCTTGCTGCCAAGTTTCTCGCAATGATGGATCCCATACCTAAAGCGATCCAGAAGGTTCAGACGTCACTAGAGCCGTATGTCAAATCGCGGGAGCAGGTCGCTTACATTCGACGTGCCCTAGCCCTTCACCTCCAGGCATGTTGTCAGCCAGGAAGTATCCAAAGCCCCCTCTCTCTCATTGACGCTTCTTGCAACGTCAATCCAACCAAAGAAGCCAGAGGTCTTCAGAGAGAGTATCTCAGGGCCCTCGACGCAAATCTCAAAGCCCGCAACGATTACGAGAATACGAGGAACGAAGCCGCAACGACACCTCCTTCTCGGTCTAAAGCGGTTGACCCCAGAGATCAGCTGGAAGACCACATAGGTCTCGTAAAGCTGCAACAAAAGAAACAACGGCTTCAGACGGTGCAAAGGTATTTAGACTTATTAGTGCGCCAGCCCGCTGCGACGCCGGATTTCCTCGACCTAGAGTATGTATTCAGGGACTCCCTTCCACTCCCGGACGTCCCAGCTGCCGTGGTAAACAGCTTCACAGTTATCGATTCCATGGCAAGCACGGACCTGGGTGGTTTGGCTGGCCAGCTGGAGAAGGTGGTTCTCAGAGCCAAGCTGCTCCTCCAGCGCGAAGAGCAACTGTTGCAGGACGTACGACAAAGAACAGCAGACTTAGCAGGCCAAGTCAGTGATGAGGTCAAAGCACATGCTCTAGACATGACCCGCGCAGAATTAATCAACTGGATTGAGACTGAGCTCAGCAAGGCCTCAGGAGACGCAGACGATGCCTCGTCGCATCGGAATGACCAAAGCTCTCAGGTGGACAAGACGAGTATTGACGAGCCCCTGGTTGAAATCAAAGCCAAGTATGCGAAGTACACGTCCGTCCGGAAGTTGCTACTTCACATGGTCTCGGAGAAAACCCAGCCGGTCCTTAAACCAGGTGGTGGGGTCGCCGGTTCTTCTCAAGGACATGACATACCACCGGTGGCGACATCTCACTTGCTCATCCCCTATCTTGAAAAGTTGTTGGCCCTGTCCCGCGAGCAGAAGGGCATGATCACGCAGAAGTCACACATCAACAACGTGCTAGCAAAGCAAAACAAAGAGACTCAGCAAGCATTGGGTCATCTGGCTGAAGAGAGCCAGCTTCTGCCTGAACATCCCATGCCAAAGCCAAGGCCGAAGTCAGGATTCGCCGAGGACTTCGCTTCTGCCGTATCCGAAAAGCACGCCATATCTGCGAAGGTCAAGCCATGGGTGTTTGCAGCGGATTCGGCTAAGATCACAACATTGGAGGCAGTGGCTGACAAGATTGAGGAGGGCCAGCTTGCCTTGGAAGGCTGTATGACGGCTCTGCAGGAAGTCGACAAGCTTCTGGGGCAGGAACCGAAAGACCCCGAGAAGGATGCTATGGGCGACACCACAGATGAGGATATCTGGCTTACAGAAGGGTCGGCCAACAAGGCAGGGGCGCGGAGGCATGCTGCACACCAGAGGAAAGGATCAACAGCCAACCCAGGCGATATTTGGTCTCTCATTGACGGGAAACTCGGTCTCATCGGTCATGAAGATCATATCTGAAGAGTGGCATATACCCTTTACGCACATTTTTACCAGTGCAAACGACCAGTGCAAACGCCTTTAATAATAATATCCAGCCCAGACGCCATTTGTCTTTCTCGAAACCACTTCCCACAAATTTCTTGAATTAGTTGCGGCCACTCATGATACCCGATATTCTCAAAGCAAGGTCGAGAATGGACAGATGCTCATCCGCGCCGTCAACTAGTCTCTGGTCAATCTCGGAGAAAACCAGAAAGATCTTGTTCTTCTGGATGTCGGGAATTGTCTCGTCGAACACAACTGCTTGGTAGAGCTATGCCCTGTTAGCAGGAAACTTCAGACTGTCGAGCTACCTCACCTGAGAGACAACCTGGCCAGCACTCCAACCATCCGCGACCATGTCTTCGACAACCTTTGCCACATTTTCGTACGTATCTCCACCGCGCTGCGGCCGGATGGCGTTGATCAGTCCGTCGATCGTGTTCTCGGGAATGACGCCAGCAATATCCTCGATGGTCTTGACAGTAACGGGCTTCTTGTCGACATCCATGGCGTCGTCCGCCGATTTCTCCTCAGTTCCAGTGCCAACCAAGCGGGCGGCACTCTGCAAGAAAGTAATGGCCTTTCGCAAATCACCCTCGCTGCACTTGATCAGCGCATCAACGGCGCCATCCTCCAGCTGCACGCCCTCGTTCTGTGCGATGTCCTCAAGTCTTCTCTTGGCATTGCCCTGGTCTAAACTCTTAAAGCGAAACTTGCTGCAGCGACTGGCGAGCGGGTCAATGATGCGAGTGACGTAGTTGCAAATCAGGCAGAAGCGCGTGATCTTGCTGTATGTCTCCATGGTTCGGCGCAGGGCGCTCTGGGCGTCCTGTGTCATCGAGTCGGCCTCATCGAGGATAATAATCTTGAACGGTGGGCATGGGTATCTTTTTTTGTATTCGGCCGTGGGGTTCGCCAATTGCATGCGAGCGAAGTCCTTGACCTTCTCTCGAACGATGGAAATTCCTCGCTCGTCGGAGGCGTTAAGCTCAAGCACTCGTGACTTCATCATCTCTGGGCCGTACAGCTCCTTGGCGAGAGCCAGAACCGTTGATGTCTTTCCGGTGCCGGGAGGCCCGTAGAACAGCATGTGTGGCAGCTTCGTAAGGGGTTAGCATGTTGAGGGGTTCACGGGTTCGGCTTGCGTGGACACACGTTGGAAGCCTGCAGGGTGCGCTGGAGGACTGTGACAGTGTGGTCTTGGGCAGTGACATCGCTGAGGGTCTTCGGACGGCTATCGAGAATCATTAGCTTACAATCGAGCGCAAGAGAGTGTCTGCGGGACCTGATGCCTACTATTTCTCAACCCAAGGTTGCGCCCTCGGTGGCTGTGAAGATTTCTCGAGCTTCTGGGATGTCCCGTTCGCAGCGGCCTGCTTTCTGGCCTTGAGGTCGAAGAAACTCGCCATGAATTCTGTTACTAGTTCGAGTCTCCAAATAGCTTGTTGTCGAGTTGGCCTTTTAAATTTTCGTTAATTGGCTAGCTGTTCGATCCAGCAAGGTGGTGACGATTGAGAAATCAATTAAAGTGCTAGACACGCTACTCGCGCAACTGACGCGTGCTGAGCTTTGAGCTGACAGGGGCCTGCAACGTTCGCGTCTACCTCAGTACGGTAGAGGGAGGGTAGACCCCGCCGTGAATTTGCCCCACCAAAACCAAAGAACCTACTTGTGTAAGGTAGGTTAGGCAAGTTGAAGGTAGTCCGTCTCCCAGGACAACATTTCCTCCCAGGTGCCTCCCAGATGCCTTCATTGATAGCACTGATTTTTCATGTGAAGAAAGATATTATAGAGTAGTGCTCCGTATTAATACGCTATGGAACCAAGAAATTATTTGAGTAAAGAAGTTGGACTATGACAGACTGCTTGAATAGACAGGTATACCCAAAACCCAACGTTCCCTCTCATCTGTAGAGACGTCTGACCAGACTTCTAACGGTGCGAAGGCAGGTGCCACATCGGCTAAATGAAAGGGCTTCGGAGCAAGTAAACGTTTCGAAGATCTAATATTCACCACAATCGAAACGTACCTCATGCAGATCCTCCGTCATCGTCTTACATGAGATTCCGGCATTCAAAAGCCATGGATCACGATTAGTCGTGGATGGGACCTCGACAAATAATGTTCCTTCCAGGTTAGCCTCTGGACTCTGGATGCCTGTATTGCTGTTTTTGATTCTCACTATATGCCTGAAGCCGTTTTCAGGCAACAGGACCTTACTTTCCATTAAGAACTCTTCTTCAAACATGCTATCACAATTGATCGAATCGAAGAAGATTCGACATACCTTCGTAGCAAGGCCAAATTCCCACCCCTGGAGAAAGAACTCGGTTCCTGTTACCTCAGCATCCATCAAGGGATTAGAATAGAACCACCTCAAAAACCATCCCGGGAACAACCTAGACACGGGACGAAGCCCCACTTTGGCCGACGGAAATTCCAAAGCAGCAAACGGAATTTAAGGACGCAAAGGCGGCCACTGCACCCGACTGTACCGCAGTGCCACAGCGATACACCTGCATCAGATAGACGCTAGAATTACCCCCCATGCCCCGCCAAACTACCGATTGAGAGCAGCAGCTGCCCTGTCCCAGCATTCTTCCACTCCGCGGCTCGTATACGTCCACTACCTTATCTACATACTTGAGGTAGCCTGCCCAGCTACAACCCGTGGGCACGAAAAAAAAAAAAAGACAGGCACCTTCCAGCTAAGCAACCAACGAGGAGCGCATTCGACCTCCTGCATAAAGCATTTCTCTTACTTCCCGACCTCATCTGCCAGGCTTTCGGGCCGCCTTCTCTCGTTCGATTCATTTGCTCGCACGAGCAGAGGCATCGTCTTTCCTGAGCATTCTTCTCCGTAGCGAGACCATTCAGTAAGGGAGACACCGAGCGCCTACTCGAGCCGTCAGCATGGCGGATCAATCCATCATTCGCATCACCAAGGTAGCCCACAGCCGGGTCCCACCGCCGCCTCCCTTCCCTCTCCTCCGCCCAGACGTGAATGAGGGGTTGAAATCCCAAGGCTGACGAGCGCTTCGTATAGGAGTTGAGCGACATCCAGCGCACCTCGGATCTCTGTACGAATCAACCTCGCAGACAATGATTGAAAATGGCCTTGGCTGACTTTCCCTGACAGCTCTGGCTGTCGCTTGCCGCGATGTCGACGTGCGCAACGTGAAGGCCTTGATTATCGGTCCTCACGACACACCCTATGAGTTCGGGTTCTTCGAGGTACATTTGGTTGCCTTGGCTGTATGCTTACAACCTTGCTGACCCTTCCCTCAGTTTGCCATTAGGTTCAACAAAGGTTCGCTCCAGCGCGCAAGACGTGATCTCACGGCGGCTAAGCAAAATGCAGAATATCCTCGAAAATCCCCAAACGTGAACGGCATTACGACAAATGGTGGCCGATGCCGCTTCAACCCCAACATTTATGCCTCTGGCAAGGTTTGCTTGTTCGTCTCCTTTCCAAAATTAATTTTGCACATGTAGAGAATACTTACGTTTATCAGGTCAATCTTGGGGTACGACGAGGAAACTTCTCCCCAAAGAGGTCCGTACTAATAGCGTACAGAACCTGGCGTGGCGAGCGCGGCGAAGAGTGGTCAGCGGCGCAGGGCCTCGAGTCGATTCTTATCTCCATACAGAGTCTCATGTCAGGCAACCCGTATGAGAACGAGCCCGGATTCGAAGAGGCGAACGAAGCGTCAGACAAAAAGAACCAAAAGGACTATGTGCAGAAGGTACGCGCGATGTGGGGTTTGAGGTAACAGAAAATTCTTCCGCTAACAACGCCGAGATTCGTCACGAGAGTTTGCGGATCTCTGTCATCCAGCGTATGGAGGAGTACTTGGGATTAACCCCGGAGGGCGCTTCCATCGCCCAACAGTCTGCAGCCGAACAAGACCTCGACATGGACAATGAGGACATGGATGACGCCAGCATTCCCTTCGAGCCATTCAAAGACCTGTGCAAACGCAGATTCCTCTGGTACTACGATACCTACCTCGCCGCTGTGCAGAAGGCCAAAACCGAGGTCAAGGATCATCAACCTTTTGCCCGAATGCCCTTCGAGGGCGCCAACAACTCGATGGATGGCAAATTCAACTACACTGAGCTTGAGAGACGTCTGCGCAACATCAAAGCTGCGCTTGACAACGAGCTTGTAAGATGGGCGAAGGAGGGCCAGGTCGCGAACGACAAAGAGATGACAGTGTCGGTCAACCTTCGCCACCAGTATGAGCAGGTCGTGCAAACCTTCAAGCATCAGGGCCTCCCTCACGACGTCCAGCTTGAGGACAATAACCCCTTCGTTTGGGTCATTACCTACTTTGGACGGCCAATGACCAACCTTGACGGCGGCCTCTTTAGAATTAAGATTCATTTCAGCACTCGATTCCCGGAGGAACAACCTCGCGTCAAGTTTTGCACTCGCATTTTCCATCACCGCATTGCCGAGGACGGCACGGCTTGCTACTTCTCCGATCCTCTGAGAAAAGACGATGTGCGCACGCACATCGTGGCAGTTTTCGCCGCGTTGGAGGAGGAAGATCCTGCTTACGACCCTCGCACCTTGGTGAACCCGGAGGCTCACAAACTCTACTGGGGTGGTGCCGACGAGCGGAAGAACTACAACCGTCGCCTCCGGAGATCGGTTCAGCAAAGCATGGAGTGAGAAGATCCTCAAGGTCAACCATCTGAGAGCAGAAGCTGAACGTGTACTAGTGACTTTTAACCTAAGGCAGGTACTTCTTAAGTCCTCAGCGCTATCCGAAGAGAAGGTTCGAGCGAATAATCGGGATCGTTAAGACACAATATCAACAGACCGGGATTCTCGCGAGGTACACACCTCGATATTTGCTCTCGGATTTACAATCGTATGCGAATGGGTGTTTTGGGTTCATCATGTTCTGCACAGGACCGGACGGCGTTCAAGGCTTCGGTTTTATGCATACCAGGAACGGGTTTGGGATTGCCCCGTTAGACTCCAGTAGATACCTCGAGTAATGACGCAACGAACTAGTTCTGCTCACGACTTCCTCTTGTGTTGTTCTTGGCAGTTTTTTTGGGGCCCTACAGAAACAAACCGTGCCTACGTTCAACCATGACACCTGTCCTAATAATGTCAACACAAGGCCTCGTGATCTCGTGGCCTTCCGTTAAAACCCTTAACTCGTAAGACGAAATGCATGAGTGACATCGTCAAGGCCTGGCAAATCGTAGATATTCACCTCTTCCCGCCTTTTGTTTTCTTGTCAATTCTGTCCTTTCCCGGTGTATACGGCGCGGCGACGCCTACGAAAGGCTTCTGATTTCCACCCGGGGCACCCGTGAATTCGTACGTTCCATTCGCCCCCAATGTAGCCGGAGCGCCTTGGCTCGGCCTCGCAAGCTGATCAGCATGTAACTTGTCCAACGACTCTCCCACAACGGCATACTGAGACCAGTTGATGGGCGGGCATCGTACCACGTTCTGAGGCTTCGGTAGGGACTGCCATGGCCGCGGCTCCGGCGTCTTTCCCCGTCCAGCCGCGCTCACTTTTCTCTTCAACCCAGACGCACGCTTGATCTCACTACCTTCCGACCCGTCGTCCGAGTCCGAGTCCGAGTCTAGGAAGAGCTTGTCACCCTGAGTATGCACCTTGCCTGTCCTCAGGTCCGCGAGGAAAGCGCCCGGGTCATCGATGGCAGCGTTCTTTGCCTGGCTGAGAGCCTGGATGTCGGCGGCCGCCTTCTTCTGCTGCAGCTGAAGAATGGAGATGGCAGACTTGAGGGCGAGGACGTCCGGGTTGGAGTTGAAGTCGATGGGTTCCGGTCGCGGAGGAGGAATAGCCGAGGCGGCTGCAGTAGTCGGCTGTGTGGAGTGTGTTAGGACCGGACGGTCGGCGGCGAATGGGGCGAGGGGTTCGGCAAGTCTGGCAGGGGATAGAGTCGGCGTTATGGGGCTGATGGGAGGCCGGGTGGGGGATGTTGACCGGGAGGTTCGCGGAGGGGTGTGCGCTGGTGGATACGATGCGCCGGCCGCAGCGGAGGAGGAGGTGAAGGAGGATGAGGAGGGAGCTCCTGCTGCTGCTGCTGCGGTTGGAACAGCAGCATCAGTGGAAGCCGGAGACTTAGATGGCGCGGGCGTAGCAGCGTTCGACGTGCGCGGTACGATGGCATCTGTGTGTATCGTGAGGCCTGGCATGGCGGACGAGGCTGAGAGTGGCACGCGACGATTTGCGTTGTTATGTTTATGTTTGTATTGGTTGAGATTGGAAAGCTGGGGGTTGGATGGTGTTGTGTCTTTGGTGGGGTTCAGGCCTGGAGGAGCACTAGCCAAGATTGGAAACCAAGCAAGGGACGACGCGGCGGGAGGGAAATCGGAGCTGCAGACTCCAGGTGCACCGTGCGCGGCCTGTACCTCAGCTTACCCCTCCGCAAAACCTCATCTTACCCCCTCCACTTTTAGCCGTAAGTACGCGCACAGACTAGTTTTGTACTATGACTATAGCATATCATAAGCATGTCTTTAGCATGCTTTAAACTTAAGATATATTTAAAGCATATTTATAATATATTTAAAAATATATAAATATCTAAATTAAAGTTAAATAGAGTTAATATAGTTAGTAAGCTAGTAGAGTTAATTATAGGGCTTATAGTTAAGTTAGAATAAGGGTTATATAAGGGTTTACTTTATATATAATTATTAAGTATATCTAAAGTATATTTAAAGTATTCTTAGAGTATAACTTAGGAATATTTAGAAAGTACTTTAAAGTATTATATATATTTCTATATAAGGTCGGCTTACCCCCTTAAATAGGCTTAGTATATATAGCGCACCTGCCTAGAATAGTATAGTGGGGTGGGGAGGGTAAGATAAGGTTTTGCAGAGGGATAAGTTGAGGTGTAAACCCGGTAACTCTCCGTTTTCAGCCTAGGGTGGGCATTCAAGTTCGGGTTTGAGAAGGCCTCGAGAGTAAAAGCGTTGCGATGGTTCGGGCGGCTGAGCGACCGTGGCCAACAGAGGTATATGTCGGTGTAAGCCAAGTCGATTTTGAGTAAAGCTTCTAAGGGATGACGCTTCCTGTTTATCTGGCTCTTTCCTCTTTGGCTGAGTCGCAGTCTCGGTTCTATGAATTTCACTCAGGGCACTGGTTGATGTTCGATTCGAAGAAATACGCGACAGATTAACGTTCAAATGCACTCTTGCCACTGGCTAGCACTATTTCAGCAATGGCAGCTGCAGCATCAAGATCTATACTAAGAAAGCGCCTGGGCAGGCAATGCACGGCTCCCGTGTATCTTCCTGCGTCAGCACGTGCTACTGGCCCCGCAAGATCTTGCAAGGATCCGAAGTGCTGGGAATGACAGGCCGCACGTACCATGCAACGTGTCGTCCATCTCGGGTTTTCAGCTGGTCGACATGAGTATCGACAATACTTGATCTCGGCCGAGAAACGACGGGACCGCAGATCGCAAATGCCTGCGCCTCCCCCCTCCTCCTCCCCAACCCCCAAAAAAGAACCCCTAACTCCTTGATCGAAGCGTGCTCTACGAATCTCGATGTCGTCTCCAGGGTCGAGCATGGGATCTCGCATTGCCCAGTGATTCCGTACGAACGTTATCTGGTCGTACGTCCGTATGCTCGCCAGAGGACTACCATACGGGTTAGTCGATGCCGGATGCCTGCGTGCCGAGAGGGCCTTTTGACGGGTCAGCCAACGAGAGACGGTAATCGAGCAGGGCAGACTGAGATCTTGTCTTTCAATGTTGTGGCTGCGCTGGGCTTTAATTGGTTTAGGGTTGCAGGATTGCTCTCCACGAACCCCTGCGCCATCCAGTATTGGTCTTTGCCCGGCTTTTCTCGATCACTTTTCGTCCCTTGGTTCTGCCGGCCCTTTTCTGCCCTCATTGGGCATGCGCTTCGTCCAAATTAGGCAATTACGTCGTCTCAGGGCTCTTCTTATTAGCTTTCTGCTGTTTCCTTTTTGTCGTAGGTCTCCGTCGAAGTCTCAATGGCGGCAGCTGAAGATGTGAAATAAAGAAGCATTCTAGCGGGTCGAGAAACAAGTTAAGAACATCGTGGGCAACAAAGGATGCTGCGCCTCAATATGGGGATTCTTAGTGCCAGATGTGGAGCTTTGACTTATGGATCCAGAGACCCAGGAAAACTCACGGAAGGACTGGTGTCCAAACTGTGTTAACAGATGGACAACAAAGGACGAAACGCAACACCGTCGGTGGGCTAGCAATGAAGGCTGCGCCTCGAGAGATTTGGTACAACTGAGACATTTACACGCTGGTGTTTGAGACCTTGTATTGAGCCAAAGGGTCATTGTGTCACCTGGGCAGCGTCTTCCTGGCATGTCTCATCGATGGAGCCAATCATGAAGACATTTCAGTGTGCCTTCCCTGCCTAGGATGTTAGCCAACAAATATGAAAGTGCTTTTCAATATCTCGAACCGCAGCAAACACATTAGCGCACGGTTTAGTGGTTTGATCACAAGTGTGGCGTCCACTCACATTGAGATGAGGCGTGCTGAACCGAGCCTCAAAAAGCCACCCCAAGGACAAGGGCGGGCTTTTGGGCGTTGTAAAGGCATGGCGGGAAATCAAGGAAAGGGTACACTAGCTGGATCGCTTTCCGTCGTGCCTGCCCTGGTCCAGCAGGGCACGACGTGGTTCCTGACACTTTCCCATGCTTTTCTTAGCTTCCATCTTTTCTGCCTCTTGGTAAGGCGTCATATACTGCACGTTCCTGCCACGAGGTGTGGTTCTTTCAGCTCATCAATCTTCTTTTCTCCTGCCTTCCACCGCCCAGCGCCTACTGTCTCCTCTTACTGCAACACCCACCACCTGACAATATATACAACCACAATCCCCGTCCTCTCCGTTCAAACTCGTCATCCAGTCTCCCGTCAACTTCGCTATATTATCTTCCATCCAAGACATCGATTTCTTCTGAGATCTCTCATTGTCTCTCCAGGGCCATTATCTCAATCTCCGCACAAACTCGACACCATCAACGCGACTTCTTGTCGGAATCATAAATCCCAGACCAACAAACCATTACGGAGTTCCGCACCACGTGATAAAGCTCGTTTCACATGAGGCATCTGCCAACCTAGCATATCCTGTGTCGACAACCAATCTTACTGTTATCAACCTCTTCGCCTCCTACTTACCTTGGGTATGTGTGCTTGAACAGCACGCATTCTTCCACGTACGCCTGAACCGTATAATGCCTCTTTTCCTTCGGCAACGGAAGCAAAATAAAGATCCGCCCCTAATTCACGATTGCCACAATTTCGATTCCTTGAATATCTCGTCATCTCCAACACCTATGCGCAACTTTTCTTACCCGACAGCAATGTGCTCAGCATTACCAACTCTCGACACAACAGCTCAGCCGCGAAGACGTATCGAAACTGGAGAAGTTTCTCCCTTTTATTGGGCATCTACTTAAACACCTCTTCGAAGTGAAGAAGAGCCATTATCATCCGGTCCTTCTCTCCCGTTTCTCAACCAGAGGCATTCGCCTACGGCTAGGGGCCGATCCCGGTTAAGACGAAGCGGAGAAGCCTGCTCGGAATACCAACTCCTCGAAGAAACAAAAAAACCAGCAACAACCAGCCATTCTTTCTCGCAGTCCCCGAAGTCATACTTCAACAAGCTGCACCAAAGCACATAGTACCATTCCGTCATAAGACTGCGGAATCAGTCGATCTTTCATTTGCACACCTTCGTCCGCCCAGCCCCCCTCGGCCTGCCTCTAGCTCCGGAGTAGCGGCCGTCGACACGAGAACAACGGCATTTCAAGACGTTGGGTTAGCCGTTGACGAAGAAGACAACCATCCAGGAACACTCCTTGACTTCGAATATTTCAATATGAATACCAAGGGTCTCAGACATGTGGCTTCGGAAATCAGCCTAAGAATGTCTCCTCCTAGACGCATGTTTTCCCACCAATCCGAGATATCCGACTGTAGCGTATCCCCCCCTAGTGTGGACGGAAGCCCCACGAAGCCTAAGAGCAGCTCCAAATCCAAGAAGGGCAAGAATCGCTTCTTCGGCCAAGTCAAAGACTGGTTCAGCACTGGCGAACCGTCTGCTCAGGACTGGAAGCATTTCAAGAAGAAGGAGTACCAAAAACACGGCATCTCCATGAAGGATCCTGAAGCCAGCGCAAAGCTTCACGCGCCCATCGGCGCGATTCCTGAAGAAGCCATACAGCCATCCAGGGGACCGGATCCCGAGGAGCTTGCGAAGAAAAGAGCCGTCAACCGGGAGCAGATTCGCAGATACGGCAGCTCATTGAGGGTGTTGAGTTCCATTTCTTCTAAGTCATCTTCGAGCAGCCGCGAGATCAATCCTGTTGCCCCTTGGGCGTAGGCGTCTTTTGAACGAATCACAGTTATCCCGGAAAAAGGAATCTGTGCATAGACGATGAGGCGGGAGGTTGTAAACAACGACGAAGCCACGGAGAGGGTGACAACTTGCTTGTAGCCAATTTGCTTTTGCGTGATACCCACTTTCTGACACAAAGGTCAGTCAGGTCGGAAAGTAGCATTGGAATTCATCGCGTTTGTACGCAGCCACGAGAAGTGCAAAGATCAAAAGCATGCTTAGATAGAGACGCAAGATTTTTCACACTAATGATTTGCCCCTCTGCTCCACTCATGCTTTCCATTGTCGTGCTTTGAACGCGAGACACCACAGTTGTAGCGAGAGACCATGACGTTTGTGGACGCTCAATCAATTGATGGTAATCTGCTGCTCATGCACTAACAATCCCCCGCCTAAGCAAAATTCCGGAGTACAGTTCAACAACGTGGGGGCTTGGGGGATCTGTCACTGCGATCCCATGTATCAAGATGTCAGTTTCTGTTGTTTCTCTTCTGCAAAAGATTGGTTTGGCGGAGACAACCTAGAACTGGGATCAGGATCCGGATCTACAGTGAGTTCGTCACAATCACGGAAGAACGCCGCTTACGGCGACACTAGACAAATCAACCCCTCCACGACGTAGAGAGCTGAGCAGGGCGCACAAGGTCTTTACGAGAGATTATGTTGATGCGCGACGCCTCCCGGTGAATGGGGGAAAAAAAACCCATATCCTGCTTTTTGTGCAGAAAATACCATCATCGGTGCAGCACTCTCTGTCCCCCCGCCTAACTGGAGCGTTAGCTCCCCAAAACTGCAACGCGCTTCTGGTGCCTTTTTGCTCCGTATCGGTAGGTTCCCTCCAATCGCCGATACATCTTGCCGCATGCAACGAACCCAATGACGACATGACCGGGAGCTTTGGCCTTTTGCATGCACCTGCCTTAGCTGTTGGTTCTGATTTCCAGCCTAGCTACCTACCTGCTTTTAGCAAAGTGCCCCCTGCCGTCATTAACACGTCTGAAGGCGGGATACCAGTGGTTGTTGTTGTTTTAGTTGTGTGGTTAGCTGATTTTCAAGACTGTTTTCGCTCGACAAGTGTTTTATTGAGTCCTTCACTATGCTTCCCCTCCCCATCTTTTTTCCCTTTCATGTGCGTGGTTCCGAGGTCGCATCGCCTTGAAGATCTGCCTATTTGCCTAGTCGTTGTCTGCGACCACTTCTACAACAACACTGTCAGAGTCGCACCAGGGGTTCACTTCCAGCGGAAAAGTTATGATGCCTTCACTTTGGGGCTCCAAGAAAAAAAAGGACGACGGTGATGCCGTCGAGGGGCCGCCGGAGGAGAGGCGATCGAATGAGGTCGAGAGGGAGCCCGACGAGCACACTCGGCTGCTGCCAAACAGGCTCGATAGCGACAACCGCCAATACCTGACCCCTGACGACCCGGCTGTCTCGCCGTACAATCTGTGGACGGTGCGGGTGATGCGATGGGTTACGATCTTGTTCGCGATCCTTACCTTCCTGTGGTGGACGATTAACCTGATATCAATTTTCGTCACCCCGCCGGGACTGCACACGCGCGGATCGGGCTTCTTCGCCTTCAGCTATTCGAGTTTGTCGCTCTTCACGCTGCTGTTCACTCTCGTCTTCTTTGGAGAGCCTTCTGCTGCCGTACGGGTGCTGTCGGTTTTCATGGCCGTCATGTTGCTCGTTGACACCATTATCATCCTTGCCGTTCAGAAGACCCGGTACGAGGAGGGTGGCGTGGGAGTTGCCAGTGTCGTTTGTTCGTTCTGCCCCTGGCATCAATAATAAAAGTTTCACGCTGACGAGGTGATACTAGGGGCTTTCCTCATGAGCTTATGGACTCTGCTTGCGGACCGCACTGTGAAATGGGGCAAGGCTGAAGAGGAAGAGCGATTGACCGGAAGGATCGAGACGAGACGGACGGTGAAGGAGTGGATTGCGGTCCTTTTCTCGACCATCGCATATGTGGTCCTCTCGATCGTCATCGTTTTGATCACCGCCGCCCTCATTCTCAGGAGCCTCGATGCTGGTTACGGACCGCCAGGCGAGCAGTATTGGGTTGACAATGACCAGTATCGAATTCACGTCTATTGCGAGGGTAACGGCACGGACGTTGCAGGAAACAAGCTGCCGAGCGTCCTCTTGGAGGGCGGTGACATGCCGGTTGAGAACGGACTATGGCAGCTCGCTCAGGGCGCTCTCAAGAACGGCTCTATCTCCAGATACTGTTTCGCCGACCGCCCAGGATACGCCTGGAGCGACACTGCGCCGAGCCCGCTTTCTGCTGGTATGGCTACAGATGCTCTTAGCGAGGCCCTTGCCCGAGCCGGCGAAAATGGTCCATGGATTCTGGCAAGTGCTGGCATTGGATCCGTGTACTCTCGAATTCTTTCTTCCAGGCATGGCCATGAAGTGAAGGGCATCCTCTTGATCGACCCTCTCCACGAAGATCTCCTGTACCGTGTCTCGGCTCCCGGAAGAGGTTTTGTATACTGGCTACGCGGAGTCCTCTCGCCTCTCGGGTTTGAACGGCTGCCTGGCGCCTTATTCAAAGGGCGCAGCAGCGCCGACCGCATCTGGGGCCGTTCAGCATGGCAAAGTGGCAAGCTGCTATTCTCGAAGTTGCAAGAGAGTCTGGTGGCTGACACGCTCACGAAGCGTGAGGTCATCAGCGGCAAGGCGATTCAGTATCCAGACACTCCTCTGGTGCTGATCAGCTCTGGTAATAACCTTCGAAAGGACAGCGTCTGGGAAGAAAAGCAGAGGGACCTCAGCCACCTCACGAGGAATCTGAAGCACTGGGACATCGTTGACGACGCGCCCCACAATGTATGGGAGACGTTCGAGGGACGGGAGAAGATCGAGAAGAGGCTCCGTCAGCTGACCCATGCTCGAGAAAGCTGAATCGGAGACGGAGGCTTTGATTGCGGCTGTACAAAAGCATTGTTGACAAGGTTTCGTCGATAGGATGGCATATTTGGGTCAATTTGCATACGGCTGGGTAGGGAACTTGGAAAGGCTGTCTGGTACATGCGGTCGCGACGATGCGCAGTAAACGCCAATATGACGAATGGCTCTAACCGGAAACATATTCCCATTTTCGAGTGTTTTTCTTCCCCGTTCTTTTTCTTATGTGGCGCACAGCCTGATGTCGTGGAGAGCAAGAAACACGATTTGCTTTGATTGCGGCTTTGAGACCTACCAGTACCTGACTGGCATGTAACATGACTCGGCTGGCTGTAGAAGTGTGCTGTTTACCGTGTGTCTCGCTAGCGGCTTTGAACGGGGTGGCTTGCATTGACCGCAGCTGAGGCGCCTTATCTGGACGAGACGAGCTATGTTGTCATTATTTATTCTCTCGAGTTACTGTTTCCCGGCAACTGAGCCTGCGGAAAATAGAAATATGAGCTGAAGACACCGCAGCTGCGTGTACAAGCAGGGCTGGCTCAAAGACGGCGAAGAAATCATCTGGGCAAAGGCGGCGGGCGTCTAGCAGTAATTGAATGTTGCTAATTCTTGGCTTCAGCGAGACGTTCTTTTTGTTTTCCCTTTTTCTTACTCTTTTTTTTTCCTTAATATATTTCGTTGATTGCTGCAGAAGCCATTCGGCAGGGCACAGCTTTTTCGGGTGTTGCTCACGCGACATGAGGTATGGCTCCCTCCCCATTCATGCAGGGTACATTAGTCGAAAGCGCTAAGGAGGGAAAAGACGGCCTCAGGAAGGTTCGGACCAGACAATAGATTCATCCCATGTCTGAAACGCAAGTGCTGCACATCATCATGTTATTCTGTAGCGTCTGAACCTTTGAATCTTGGATTGTCCGATCATGTAGAGTCGGGAAAAGAATGCTGTTGACCGTAGGTATCAGGTATCCGCTTTGCTTCTGAAGCGTACCTTACGTCCGGGCGAAATTTCTACTGATGATTCTGTCATGTACAAGAAGTACCTCGAATTGTGTGTTTATCACTGTGAGGGTTTTTTAATCTTTATCTTCATCTTTTCCCCCAAATTCTCAACGACTGAATTATGACTGTATGATAGGAGTGTGAAGTCACCAGTCATCTCCGCTTTAGTCTGCACATACTGGTCTCCTAACCTAGCTCATATTGCTGACCTTAACGGACGGCACAGCGGTTGGTGCTTGTCATTAGGCCCAATCACCCTCCAGGAGGCTGCTGTACCCAGTTTCGCAAGATGTCTATCTACAATGAGGATACCACCAGTTTGTCAGTAATGTGTCTCTTCCTCTGAGTACCCAGGCCAAACTAAGCAGGGCCAATGGTCGCCGTTTTTTTTTTTCTTCTTTTTTTTTCTTCTTTTTTTTTCTTCTTTTTTTTTCTTCTTCTTCTTTCTTCTT